>NMUG010001138.1:0-18846 GCA_002855965.1 Monotropa hypopitys
AGGGATTGAGTTGGTGCTTTAACAAGATTCAATATTGAATCACAAAGATATTAATTTGAATCATATTAATTTGTCCCACTTTTTATAACTTAAGAAAAATTTAAAAGGTTTTAAAAAACTAGTATACTTTTCTATTTGACCAATTCACCCTCTTGGTTGTATTGTGGAATAACATCCATAGTCTTATTATTGACGATTGATGTTGACTAGTAGAGCGGGATGTCCTCCATAGTCTTAATGATGATTGATGATGTTGGCTACGGAAGCTTCCAAAAATATTAAAAAGACGCATGTCATACATATGCATTGGTGCATTTATTTTCTGTTGAGGACTACTTGAGTGGAGAGGCACAACCCCTTCGTTTATTTTGTTGATTGGACTACATGCGGGGAGAGAAACAACCCATTCGTTTCTCTTTTGTTGTTGTAACATGTAGATCTCTTTTGTATAAAGTTTGTGAATCTGACACTCCTGGATATTATTGCTTGCTTGTGTTGTGGTATTTTATCCAGGTAATGAAGCTTAGCGGTTTATTGCCAGTATTTCAGACTCTCTTCCAGTAGGAGTCTTTTTCTCAGTTGCAGCTCTTAACACTTGTTTCCTCTACCGGTTGTAGGGTGAGGATTTAGAGATATTTGTTACTCAGACTTTTAGTTGTCTTTTGTAGTAGACTTTACTCTTTTGTTTCAGGACCTTATTTTAGGTCATTTCTTTGGAGTTTAGACTGTCACACTTGGTACTAGTTTGTGTTTGAAGTTTTACATTATTATTTTTCTATTCCTCTGCCTAATTTTATTAAAAATAAAGAAAAATTTTTATGATGTTTTGAAAAATAAGCTCAAGTAGCCCTTGTCTGTTTTTAAATATGTGACAATTCGTAGCCGGATTATAATTTTTCCTATTAATCTGGGACGGGTCGTTACAATTGAGGTCATATAAAACATTTTGTACATTTAAAAGTGCTAGCATTATGTATTTTGTTGTGTCAAAAGTGAGATCAAAATATAAGCAAACAACTTTACCACCTAAATAAATAAATAAAATGCATTGGTCAGAAATTACCATGATAGGTCAATATGATAATTATGTATAACAAAAGCAGAATTTTAAAGCATAGAATCAATAAGGTTACGTTATCCAATGTTTCCTTGATGGCTTCATTGCTCAATTTTCATTCCCACCCTTCTTGAGAATATTATCACAAAATGAAGCCAACAGATCTGCACTCGAGTATCCAGGAACTTGCTTGTTGCAGAAAACCTCAAAAGCTTCTTTCAGTGCCTAGAAAGAAAGCATAGTGTGAGAGTTTGGAGGTAAGAAGAGGGAAAAAGAGGACCTGGTCCATATATGACAATCCAAAACAAACTTTGTGAAAGAGAGAGTGGTTTCCAAAACAATCATTCACGTAGGAAAAATACTTGTCATGTAGCTCGATTATTTTCCTGATAAAAACTATAAGAGATGATCACATCAGTTTCTACACTTTCCAACTACAACTACGTTAGATACTGCATGCATAGGACATGAAAGAATTGCCTGCTCCTGTGAGCCAACAGCATGCTCTGCCTGTGGAAAAACAGTCATTAGCCCCAGAACTATAAGGTAACATCACCCCTCGCGATTCCAAGGAAATTCTATTGTTCTATCATATATAAGCTATCTCCACAACCGAATTCTATGGCTCTTACTGTTTCAACATCCACCGGTTCCCTTTTTCTTGTCTGCAAGAGTGACTGCGTGTGGCGATGAAGAAATGGGAGAGGTAGAGGATATGTGCGATAAGCAAGCATTTTGTTCTACTCTAATTCATATAGTATAATGTTGAGATCAAAAGAATCAGAATAAATCAAAGAAATTATTATTTATAAATTAGTATTTTTATCTTTTAAAAAAATAAGAGAAAGAGGGTGGCTGCAAACTTACAAACCAAATGAGGACGGAAGCTCAAGTGCCTTCTCCCAAATGATGTTTCTCTAGCAAATATAAACCTCTGGATCTGCATCATATGTACCCAGATTAATACCACCCATTACCAAATCTATACACAGAATTTTACCAAATCAGTGCAAACCTAAAACATCACAAGATATCGAGGGAGAGAGGGAGTATTTTACCAAACGAAACCAAAAGAGGATGGAAAGGGAGTTGTCCTCCTTGAACTAAACCAAACTAAACCAAATATCACAGAAATCAAAAATCACAAAAATCAGAAATTGCAGAGATATATGGGGGAACGAACCTTCTGAACCTTCTGAGAGAGATAGAGATGTACGGGACATCGTTTCTTCCTCTGCCTCTCAAATCTGAACCTTCTTACGCACACACGGAGATAAAGGAGGGGACGAATACACACACGGAGATAGAGGGAGGGGGGGACGAACACACACATATAAAAAGGGGGTACCTGTGCTTATCGTCTACAGGACCGACAATCGTTTCCGGGGCTTCTCGATGAGAGGCATCATCGGCGTGGATGAGAGGGTGTCTCAAGATGCGAGAAAGAGAGAGTAGGTGAACGATGTTGAGCATAGAAGCTTGACGACGTTGAGGGAGAGAGAGGCGTGGGGAGGTGAGGGGCAGTGATTCCAGTCTCTCTCTCGCTGAACATCATCATCGGTCCCCCTCTGTCCAGATCTCGATCATCGTTGTTCTCCGTCGCTAGCAGTCGACATCGTTTTTGGCATCTCAGCCCTCCAAACCGTCGTCGCAGCCCCTCATGGTGTCGTTGTGAGAGAGGGGGAGAGAAGAATGGTTGTCACAGTGAGAAAGGGACGGTTGGTTTAGAAAAGGTGAGCTTTGAAAGCATTCGACTATGATGAGGTACCCGGGGAGGACAAAGAGTGGGTAATGGAAAACATGTATGGAATATAAAATAAATAGTCTTGGATTGTGTAAAAGTTAGTCTTTGGAAAACAGGTTGAGCTGTGTGAAAATCTATGGAAAAATAAATAGTGTTGGATTGTATTTGTTTTTTTGCAGGTGTGGAATATAAAATGTGTAGATGTCCTTTACTTCATGTCTGTGGGGTCTTTACAAACAAAAAAATGTGATCTTCATCTCAACCCTCCATTCCTCATCCCTCAACTCCGATCTAATGGCTGAAATTGTGTGGGACAGAATATGTGACTGTGACAGATTGATATATGACTGAGACATAGAATAAACGGGAGATTCAAAAATAGTTGTGATTTGTAATATAGATATTTTACATTGCTACTTAATTATATTTTGTTCTCATTTTTAATTATTCATAATTATATTATACCTCTAACATAAATATATATTCTCTCTAACACATTACTTTACTCATCTCATTTGTTATATTTTATCTCATTCTTAATTACATTTTACCTCCATAAATTATTTATCTTATTTTTCTAAAGTATTTATTTATCTCATTACTTTTTTATTGTTTATTATTTTTGTTATATTTTGTTATATTTTGTTATTTTTCCATCATACTTTTATACTAAAAACAACTTATATTATCAACTACCACATAACACTTTGTTACCTAATTTTATCATTTCTTCTCTATCTTTTATTCTCTAATTATTTATTCAATCAATTAAATCTATCGTTCAAAATTTGAATCATCAATCTGAAATCGAAATTGGTGCAAAAAAGAAAAAGAATTTTAGAAAATGAAAAGAGACGATAAGGTACGGAGTCATGGAAAGGGCCACGTACATGACCTATAACTTTCTGCCGGGAGAGTCCAACTTACTACGCTCCTCCCTCTCTTACACGGACGCCCCTTCTCCCTCTGAGACTCGGAAGGAAAGAAACCCTAACACAGTGTTTTGTTGTTCCTTTCAACACTTCTCCTTAGTTCTATCTGTCTGCGACGATTTCGCCAGTCATAATCGGTAATGAATTGAGAACCCCTAGATTTTTATCCATAGTCATTGTGTTTTTTGTTTTCTCGTGTAGTCATTCGCAAGAGTTATCGAGCCTGTCTATTTTTTTGACCTCGTGACGTGAAAGAACTTTCATTCGTACTATTTTGCGAGTTATGCGCAAGATTTTGGGAATGCCGACACCGTTAGTTTGCTCAATTAGGAATTTATTTGAGTGAGATGGTGGGTGTTATTGTCTAACACTGTATGTTTTGTTCCTTTCAACACTTCTTCGCGTTAGTTATATGTATTGATAACCCCTAGGGATATAATCGATAATGAATTGATAACCCCTAGATTTTTTTATCCATAATTGTTGCCGTTTGTTTTCTCGTGCGATCATTCACAGGAGTTATCGAGCCCGTCTAATTTTTGACCTCGTGATTTGAAAGAGCTTCAATTCAAGATTTCGGGAGTACGGACACCACTAATTTTCTCAATTAGGAATTTATTTGAATGTGATGGTGGTGGTTGTACTTTTTTTAAATTTGGATGCAAACTATTTCTCAAAATTATACATTCTCTTGTTTATTGTACTAATTATTGAAAATAATTGGTTTCCTTTTTTGTCTCCCTTGCATTATTGTCTAAAACTTGTTTGCTACGAGTAATAATGTTAGAAATGATGTACTCTTTCACAAACTAGAAGGAATTAGTTTTGGTGTTATTGGCATAATCATTTTGTTTTTTGGAAAAATGAATTGCTAAATTGTGTGTCTTGAGTCATTCTAGTCTATTTACTATAGGACTATTTACTTGTTTCAGATCACTGTTTCTGTTTTCCTTTCCGATATAGTCTAGTTTCCTCTTTCTGTACTATGTTCCTTAATTTTCCCTTCACATTGTTGCTTGTTGATATGCTATTTTCTACTAGCAATTAGTAGTATTAAATCACGGCGAACCAGACGATAGTGATTTTTCATTTTCTTTTTTACCAAATTAGTTTGACGTGTAGTTTGTCAAAACTTTGAGATTGGAAAAAGCTGATCTTTAAGACAGATTTGAAAAGCATCAAAATAGTACCTTCTTAGAATAAGCTTTTAAGGAACTTTTTAAAGATTTTTTTGCCCCCAACAGAAGTTGTACCAAACATGCTGGCAAAGTCTCCAAGGGGTCAAATTCTAAAAGCTTTGCTTGGAAAGTGTTCACCAACACACCCTTGATATTGCTAGTGAACATGACTAGTTTTGTTTCTCTATGGCTTTTAATTGTTATATTGTTTATCTTTCATTGATTTGTGATTGGCTACGTTTTCCCCACATGTTGCGACTTGGCAGTGCAGTAGAATGACAATGTGGACGCTCAGTGACATTGGGATTCTATTGTATAATATGAAACAGAGAAAAAAATAGTAGGAGAGATACTGGGATATAACTATGAGGATGTAAGAATTCTACATATAATGAGGAGGCATATGTGTGTTGCTTATCATCTCTTGTAGTTAATGTAATTTTGTTTTGAATGGTAGAATGCTAGAATGGATTTCTCTGTTTTGTTTCCCCATTTCTCGGCTTTGCGAAGAATCCAATTTGTTCAAGTATCTACTTTGATGAGTGTCAGCTTGAATTAGGTATTAATTGTGTATCTTCTCGACTGACAAAATGCCTGTAAATATTTTCATTTCCCCTTTTTGCAGGTTGAATTAATACTGCAATTTCTTAAGATTTGGCTTGAGGTAGGCTGTAATACTCTAGTTGTTTTAAAATTGGAAATGCTGCTTACATGATGAACATGTTTAACTCCGTTTAACTTCTTTCAATCAAATTTCAGGAAAAAGTAGGATGACACTTTCTACTTAGAAGTTTATCTTGGGATTTTATGGACCATACTGTTCCTGGAAGCTTTTGTATTGACCTTTAGTGTCTATTCGAGTATGGGGTCAGCTTGCTGTGTTGCTAAAAAGGATACAACCGTGACCACCAGAGCCAGTGTAGAGACTCTGCATAGAAATGCAGTATACACCAGAGCCAGTGGAGAGACTCTGCACAGAAATGCAGTATATTCACCATCGTGGAGTTTCCGATGGGATAACCGGAGGCGTGTGGCCGGAGAAATTGAGATTATATCAGAAACATCTCATGGAATCAGCACAAGCAGTAGCATGGAGATAAAAGGGGAATTAATTTCAGATAGGGGTACTTTTTCAGATCAGGGAAGCCCTTTAGGAAATTTTGGAACGCCTATATCTCAAAAGTCAACTCCCACGTCCCAGAAGTCTCCAGCGTATGGAGGAATGGGTGCAAATACTGTAACTACTTCAGGTTAGCTTTTAAAGTGTCATCCTGTTGGTTCATTTTACTATGTTTAGCTCCCACTAACAATTTAAAGCCGGAGTCTTGGCACCTTAACCTAACCTGCGGCCTTTGGTAGCATCTAGGCAGGTGTATTTGCTATATTGTTTGTGGTGAATGGGTCATCATGATTTTATTTGTGTTTGCAAACTTTACACTGATGAATAGGGGCAATTTGATAACTGGGTCACAACTGATGATGTTCTGATGGGGCTCTCAGCTGGTTTTGACAAGTGAACATTTTTCACAATGAAATCCGGTTCCAGTCAGGAGGTAAAATAAGATCTCCGTAGCTCCATTTCCCAAGCAAATTTTCATGATCCGAGCCAACCGGTGTCTTTAAAATGTGTTTTAAGGGTATCCGTGAGAAATTGCCAAAAAAAGTGCTCAGGAAGAGATTGATCCGAGCAGTTTTTATACACACCGCAAATAAGCAGTTTTATGAAAAACCGCTCGGATCAAGCTCTTCCCGAGCAGGTTTTTTGGCAATTCTTCGCGGGTACCCTTAAAAATACATTTTAAAGACACTGGAAGGCTCGGATCGTAAAAATTTGCTCGGAAAATGGACCTCCTTATTTTACCTCTTGACTGGATTTTTTTGTATATATATATATAGGAATGGTTCAACATACCAACAAGTCATACCAACGAATCATACCAACGCTTAACAGAACATCCTTCGGGTCCCACTGTGATGATCCAAACCGTTCATGATGTTCACATCGATAAAATATATGGTCTTGCAAAAATTCAACTCAATTGGATATCAGTAAGTGCTTGATCCAAACAGTGGCGCATAACACAATTTCTATCAAGTTTTCTATGACACTGTTTGGATCAAGCACTTACCGATATCCGATTGAGTTGAATTTTTGCAGGACCATATATTTTATCGATGTAAACATCATGAACGGTTTGGATCATCACAGTGGGGCCCGAAGGATATTTTGTTAAGTATTGATATGATTCGTTGGTATTATTTGTTGGTATGTTGAACCTGACCATATATATATATATATATATTCACAGTTTTAAAAACTTCATTTGATATAGGTAAAGAGCTGTCATTTTGTGACATGTTGGTTAGCAAACATTTGGAGAATGTTAGTAATTTTTTCTTTCTAGTTTAAAATGTAATGCCAAGTACTCAAACTGATGTTTATGGAGTTTGTGAATGAACCAATTAGTGGATGAATCAATGAATGAGAAATGATTTTTGCCAAGGACACGGAGCACTCACGGTGTCTGTTAAATAAAATAAGCAAAAGGTTTTGGGTGAAGATTCCGGATTAATGAAAGGAAGAAGATATGGTATTTATTTCTCTGTCTTATTTGTTAATTATGCTAGATAATGTGTAGTGTTCACAGAAATGATGGATTAGGTGGTGCTTTATGTGTTTATGTTATTGTGTTTGTGTTTATGTTTTAGAGAAAAAAATGGTCGAGAAAAAGAAAATGGCACTTTCATAAGTCTCGTGATAAATAAGCGTGTTTTGTGTCAAAGTAAGTTGTTATTCATACCCACTCTCAAAACCAGCTTGTGGCTTATGCCTGCAGTTAATTTGGATAAAAATGGTCAAGTAGCACTTTAGTCTATAAACTACATAGTGGTTATGTGCTGTGAAGTAGGGATTTGCCTTCCTTGGTTGAGAACTTGACTGTCGATGGATGAATTTCAAACCTAGGTACATAGAGAGAAAACGTTAGGCTACCAACAATGCCGCCGGTGGACCCTCTGATGCTAAGCCAGATGGTGATTATATAGAGAGAGTAAATGGACAGTGTTTTGGCACCATAAGTTATGTGTACCTCTCCCTTGACCCATGAATGATATATATAGTAGCATCAGCGCGTGGTCAGTACGAGCTTTAACGTGTGATGTCGTGGCCGAACTGTTTAGGACAGCGCACCTATCTAAAGTGGCTAACACGTGGGAGACAACCCGTCATTTGACCACCTCAGAGGGAGTGAAAGATGACATTGCGACTGGCACGTGCCACTCACGTGAGCGGGAAATTCGGGATGTTGTCCCCGAGGAGGATCTTTTTGCAATCCTAAAATTTGGGATGCCACTCCTTTCGTTTCTTGTGCTGACGTGACACCTGATGTAAGCCTGACGGGAGGCTGGTATTTGCTTCGGCTCTTACAATAGCCCCTCAACCTTGCTTCGGTACCTACTGAAGCGGGGTTGACTCGAACTGGCCGACGAGAATTGATGCCGACACCGACCTCTGTATGTTATGCTCTTTGATTACTGTACCGTCTCAGTTCTCTACTCTGTTTTTGCTTAGCAATCGAATTTGATCTTCATCGTAGGAAGCTAGAGAGAGGAGGAAGATCGACCGACGGGGGGTGATACCAACGTGAATTGATGCCAACGGGGCACTTTCCAGAATACTAGAAGTTTCTTTGATTCCACGTGTTAGCTCTTGATTGGTCGGGACAATTGGAAAGGTGCCGACTCGTTTCCCAAGATAGCTTTGACAAATAATAGAGGGATTGTCACGTGTCAACGCGTCGTTGGTTAGTATTGCAGCTGAGCTGACGTTTTGCACGTGTCGGTCCAGATCCCAATAAAACTGCCAGAATATATTAGATGATGGTCCACGTGTCATCACACGGTTAGTCGACATATTGGTTGATTTGACGGTTTATACGCGTCGGCACGGATCCCAAGGAAATAACCGACGAATACAAAAGGGTGTTCACATGTCACCATGTGGTTGGTCGGTACTGTGGTCAATGTGGCGTTTGGCACATGTCGGTAATCATTCGGCATTATCGCCATGGATTATGATTAAATGCCCGACCACGTGGTAGCCTGGGATTGGTTGGTGCGGGTGGCCATGTGGCCCTGTCGGCATTCGAAATTTTGGGCTTTTTGTTGTTTCTTCCCCCTTCCCCTATAAATATACTTCATTCGGTTCGGAGAGAAGGTTTCGAAACTCATAGCTTCTCACTCCTCGCTTCCCCTCTGCGACTCTTCCGACGAACCTCTGATTGGCTGCAATCTTTGCCTTTCCGATCTTCTTTCTTCTCGCAAGCTCATTAGGTATGTACCTCTGTAATTCTTGAAAAGTATTTGTGGGGTTTTCGGGGATCTCAACCCTCTAATGTGACTGTTTTTGGGTGGTGGACTCCTCCTTTCCTGGCGGTTTTGCGGCGGTACACTGACCGCACCACCGTGCTTCCTATGACTTCCCCCTTTGACCTACGCCCTGTGCCAGGTTGGCATGGGGCTGTGACCATGTGCTTTTGAGTCTCTGCCGAAGGGAGATAGTGAGTGCCGGAGGAGCTGATTATGTTTTTCTTCTAGGTTTCTTCTGTTATGGCACCGAAGAGGCATTTAGACAAAGTACTGTCTTCTTCTCTCCTTTGGCCCATTAGTGAGGCAGTTTCGAGAAGAGTATGCCGTCCTAGATGATGTGCGGATTTTTCTGGCGTCGTTAGGTGAATTGGTGCCAGGACTGGAGTATATTCATATCCCAATCCTTACCGACCTTGAGAGAGGAGTTCAGTTTCCTCTTCACCCCCTCATATTCTGCTTTTTCAACCAGCTCATCCTCACACCGTCGCAAGTGACGGTCAATGTCTTCAGGATCATCATGGGGGTCGTCAAGTTGAATAAGACCCTAAGGTACCCCATGACATTTGAGGACCTCTTCGGCACATACATTGTCGGCTTCAATACGAAGTCGCAGAAATATTACTTTGTCCGACATCCTTCCAGAGAAGGAGTCATCTCTGGACTACCGGACTCTGACAAATATGCGAACGACTACATGGTGGTCTCTAGCAATTTCGAGCTGACTCCGACTTGTTATCCGGTCCCTCAGTAGCTCGGCAAACCAGGTAAGCCGACTGATCCATCACTATCGGTATATCTGCTTTATTGTTTTTACTGACAGAATGTTTTGAATTTTGCAGCTTCCTACAAAGTATCGTCCATCAAGCAGCATGTTGAGCTTGACCGAATCTAGGAGGCTCTTCTTGTTGATATTGAGGAACACTCGACCCTGTTCTTGCTCGACTACACTCCCTCCAACTACACACTCAGAGTTCGGGCGATGAGAGAAGGCTCTTCAACAGGTGTCGAAGAAGCTGAAGAAGACATGTCTCGGTTTGTGCATAAATCGAAGGACCTATCAGCCAGACCAACATCTACTGTGCTGGTCGGGGTTGAACCTTTGGCTCCGAAGCTTGCTACCGAACCGAGGACGAATAAAAGGCCCCGCACTTCCGAGGCAGTTGAGGCCTTCCCTGTGCAGGCCCTCCCTGTCGAAGATGTGGTAGCGGTGGAGCCGACGAAGGAGAAGAAGAAGGGTGCCAGGGAAGATCCTGCTCAGGACTAAGACCCTGATCTATTTTATAATGGGGTTCGGTCGACGTCCCACGACAGCGTGGCGGACAACCCGAAAATGGCAATGGCCATGACACATGCCTTCTCCCTCCTGAAAGATATAATGGAGCTGCCGTAGGGGATGAAAGAGTACTTCCTTCGTATGCTGCAGCAACGTGCGCATGTATGTAATATTTTGTTCCCATTTGCCAACTATTGATACCGTTGTGACTGTGTGCTTTGTTTCAGGCTATGTCCCATGCCGTTGGTCTGGAGGAGAGAATGTCCAACTGCCTTGGGGCGTATAACATGTGCCTAAGAACCAATAAAGATGCAATGGATAAACGGGAGGAGGTCCACAAGCACATCACCGACATGAATGAGAATCTGCAAGTGGTCGGCATGGCGCTGAACGAGAAAGTTGAAGAGGTGGCTCAGCTCAAGACAGACAATGCAAAGTTGTCGGCGGACAATGCGAGGTTGGCGGCTGAGTTTGAGGCCTTCAAGAACAAGGACGCTGCTGAGGTAGCCGCCTCAGAGGAGAAGTACTTCAACCTCGGCTATGATGAGGCCGAAAAGATTTATGAGGCACAGGTTGACGGGATCCGGATTCTCGCCTTCAAAAAGGTTGGATTTTGGCCCTTCGATGCGCTGATAATAAAGACGACTTGGCTGTTATGAATAACATACCAGTATATGAGTCTCCCTCTTTTCCGGCCTGCCTACTAGCCCCTCCTCCTCCGGATGTCCCTGCTTCTTCTTCGACTGACCCGACTCATCATGATTAGGCTTTTGCATTCTCTTTCTTTTCGTTCAGTTTGTCCGTATGTTGACTTGTGGCCTGGACCTTATGTCCTTCGGCTCTACCGATTTGTAATCTTCTTTTCGTGCAATGTAGCTTTTAACTTTTAATTTACGTCTTTAATGTCAGTAGTAATCATCATAGGGAATCCATAGTTTCTAGCTATCCCCTTCCCCCCACTCAAGGATGGGTGCCGACTCAAGGATGGGTGCCGACATCACGGACCCTTCTCTTAGTTTGGTTTCTCGATCCTACCGCCGAGGGGTTCTACCGGATAAATGCACAATTTTAAAGGCAAACGACAACTCTTTGGCAAACAATTTGCACAATTCGTTGCTTCGACAATTCCACTAAACAAACAATTTGCACAATCTAAAGATAAAAGACAAGTTTTATTCATTGCTTCGCCAATTCCACCGAACAAACAGTTTGCACAATTCAACTCGTATTTGTTGCTTTGGCAATTCCACCAAAGAAACAGCTTGCACAATTTAATGATAAAAGACAACTTTTATTCATTGCTTCGGCAATTCTACCGAACAAACAGTTTGCACAATTTAAAGATAAAAGGCAACTCTATGAATGCTTCGGCAATTCCATCGAACCAACTCTCCGAATGCTTTTTGTGGTAGTATCGTTGTAGGTTTGTTGTGTTCCACGACCTTAGTATTGGGACGCCGTCAAGTCCTTCAATTCGGTATGCCCCTGTCCCAATTTGTCCAGTGATTCTGTATGATCCTTCCCAGTTGGGACCGAGCTTGCCATCAGAGCTCTTTTTCATGTTACTGACGACATTTTTGAGCACGAGATCGTTTATTTTGAAGGTTCGTGGCCGTACCGAGCGGCTGAAGCTCCAGGCCATCTCCTGTTGGTAGACTGCTATTTTGATCCTTGTCGTGTCCCTCCTTTCCTCGGCGAGATTTAGATCTTTTTTCGTTGCTGTGCTGTTTGAGGCTTCATCGAATGACTTAGTCATGATGGTCGGCAACCCTGCCTCTAGGGGGATTACGGCCTCCATGCCAAAGACAAGTGAGAAGGGAGTCTATTCTGTTGACCGTCGATGAATTGTTCGACATGCCTAAAGAATGCTATGGAGTTCTTCGGCCCATCTGCCCTTTGCCGCCTGTAGCCTCTTCTTGATTCCGCTGCCGATGGTTTTATTTGATGCTTTGTCCTGCCCGTTTCCCTGCAGGTAGTGGGGGTGGAGTTGTAGAATTTGATTTCGTGCTCGACACCGAAGCTGGTGAATAACTCCCCTACAAATTGAGTGCCATTGTCCGAGATAAAAGCACAGGGCACGCTGAAACGGGAGACTATGTTTCTCTATGCAAAGTGCTTGACATCCTTGTCCTCTATGGTGACCAGTGGTTCGACCTCCACCTATTTGGAGAAGTAGTCAGTTGTTGTGATTAGGAATTTGTAGCCTCTTGGAGCCGTTGGCAGCTTGCCAACGATATCCAAGTCCCACTGAGCAAAGGGCCATGGACTGGTCAGAGAGGTGAGCTCTTCGGTAGACTGTCGAATGATTGGGGAGAACCGTTGGCACGCGTCACATTTTCTCACAATCTTTTCTTTGTCTTTCATCATCTTCGGCCACCAGTAACCTTGGGAGATGGCCCTATGTGCGATTGACCTCCCGCCCGTGTGGTCACCGCAACTGCCGGAGTGGAGCTCATGTAGAACTCCTTCGGTCTGTGTGGGGTGCACGCAGAGGAGGTATGTTTTTGAGAATTATTGTTGGTAGAGTTTGGAATCTGGGGACAACCAATACCGTTCCGACTTGTGGACTATCTGGTGCGCGGTCCTTTTATCTTCATACAGGGACCCATCTTTCAAATAGGAAATGACTGGGTCCATTTAACTTGGGCCTTGGTCTATGAAGAACATCACGTCGGCCTTCAGTTGGTCGATGCTTGGATGGCCCAGGCTTTGAACACTGATTGTCTTCTGCTCTTTTGCTTCGGTTGTTGAGGCTATCCTTGCGAGAGCGTCAGCATGTGAGTTTTGCTCTCTACCGACCTGATAGATCTGAATTTTCTTGAAGTTCCCCAGCTTTTCTATTGCCTTCTGCATGTAGCTTCTCATCCGGTCGTCTCAGCACTCCTAGTCCCCGTTGATCTGGTTCACAACGAGTTGGGAGTCGCTGTAAATTGTAAGGCTCTGGACTTCAATTCTTTAGCAGCTCTGAGGCCGACGAGAATGGCTTCATATTCCGCCTCGTTGTTGGATGCGTTGAAGTTGAGCCGAAGGGCATGCTCGTGGGTTACTCCCTCGGGTGATATTAGTACCACTCTAGCTCCGCTTCATCTACAATTGGAGGCTTCGTCTGCCAATATTTTCCAGGATTCTCCTGTGGCCATCTTTGATGTTTCGTCTTGGAGTGTGTGGCTTCTGTCGGCACTTGGAGCTTCTGACCGAGGAGAGTATTTGGCAATGAAGTCTGCAAGGATTTGCCCCTTGATGGTTGTCCTGGACTGGAACTTGATATCAAAGTTGGCCAACTCAACGGCCCATTTGGTTATTTGACCGGACAAGTCAGCATGCCTCAATAAAGACCGAAGAGGAAATTTGGTTAGGACCACAATTGTGTGGATCTGGAAGTACGATGCAAGTTTTCTTGAAGCAATGACAGTGCATAGGCTAGCTTTTCCAAGGACAGGTACCGGGTTTGTGCGCTGACAAGGGACTTGCTGGAAAAGTAGATTGAGATTTGCTCATTCCTTTCTTGCTGGACCAATGCCGAGCTTATGGCGTATGGGGTCATGACCAAGTACATGAAGAGCTCCTCCCCTGCATTGGTTTGGTGAGGAATAGTGCCGACGAGAGGTAGGACTTGAGGTTGCCGAGGACCTCTCTGCATTGGTCGGTCCATTCGAAGTGATGTTTGCTATTTTTCTTCAGGACTTCATAGAATCACCGACACTTGTCTGATGATCGACTAATGAATCGGTTTAGTGCCGCTGCCATTCCGGCCAGCTTCTAAACTTCTTTGAGAGTTTTTGGATCCTCTAACCATTGTATGACTGAAACATGTGATGGGTCAACCTCAATGCCTCAGCGTCGGGGTTAGTTCGAATCTCATTTTCCACCAACTCCATGTAGATCCCGTCTCTCGGTCTGTAGTGCAGAAAGCACGTTGTTCAACGACAATTCATACGGAGGTAGTAATCGAGGAGGTGGATTGACTTCTCCAAGCAAAGGCAATCCAGGAGGTCCAGTACCTGACCCAGCTCGCCAATACGGTGGTGGTGAAGAAGAAAAATGGTAAATTCTGGGTATGTGTGGATTACACAAACCTAAACGACATCTGCCCAAAGGATCCATTCCCTCTACCCCGGATCGATTAACTTGTCGATACAACGACTGGGCATGCCCGACTCAGCTTCATAGATGCCTACCGAGACTACCACCAAATCGCCACGCATCCTCTCGACGCAGAAAGACGATCTTCATCTCTCATAGGGTCTGTATTGCTACCAAGTGATGCATTTCGGTCTCAAGAACGCTGTAGCCACTTATCAACGGATGGTCATGACCATGCTTCAGAATCATATTGGCCGTACCATGGAGGCTTACATCGATGATATGGTAGTCAAGAGCAAGGAAGAGACAAACCATTTAGCTGACCTTCAACAGTTGTTTAACATGCTCAAGAAGCACCGACTCAGGCTCAACCATTGGCTCCTCAACCATTGGCTCCTCTACTGTAACAGCCAGAGCAGTGTCAACAACCGGAATGGTTCGGATGGTAGAATCAACAGGGACTCCGACATGATCCAGTCCTTGGAGGTAGCCCTCTAAAAGGCCTCATTTCGGATGATGGTCACCTGCCGAGAGTACTCCAGTCCGGTCTCATCGTAACCAGCGTCATACCCCTTTGCACCAGCATCCTCGAGCTCTCCTTGGTACCATGACTTCGCCTCTGCCGCTCGGTGTGCATCTTCAGCCTAGGCCCTGACCTCCTCCTCCAAGGCCTCATCCAGCTTGGCCTGAATAGACTCCCCCAAGGCTTGGAAAGCCTTCAATTGGTCCGAAATCTTCTTGTGCTGTGGACTTCGGTCACCATAGTCGCATCCTTAGACATGAATATGGCCCAAGCTTCATTCATGTGCTGGGTGGCGTGCAAAGTTCAACTGAACCAAAACTGTTAGAGAAAATCAAAATTTTGGAATAGAAAGAAAGTCCATAGGAAGTTTCCCGGAGTATCCGAACCAAACCAACACTAAAGATCTCATCCTGGTCTGGGGAAGAACAACTTTGTCCTTCGACAACATAATGGCTTCGACAAGGGAAGGGGCAACGTCCGGAGTTGCCACTGAGTTAGCTGCTAGCACGTCCCGGTCATGGAAGTTCAGACGGTGATACCACAGAGCTGGAGAGAAAGAAGCCTCGTTGCCAATCAAATAGGAAAGCTCATCCTCGTATGGCTCTAGAGGGTGCTTCTCCGGAGAGATCATGTGTAGCCTTCGGTGCTTGCTCGTCGAAGTATCCTGCAGTTTCTTTGGGACGGTCAGAAGAATCTGCATAGAGTCCTTGCTAATGGGCTCCTTGGAGGTGCCCGGGCCCTTTGCGGCGGGAGGAGGAGACACCAATCTGGTGGTGATGCCAAGGATCTCATGTGTAATATCCGTTCCCAAAATCGTATTAAATAAATCATTTAAGAATATCTTGAGGGGCATGGAATTAAAAAAGGATTGTAAATCCTATGTAAATTTAAGGATATAAATCCATAAGTGGTAGGCGTTGGGTAGATTGGTATCGCGTAAGTCCCTAAGAATTAGGCGATCGATGGTGCATTGTACTTGGGGAAATTATAGAATGGCCTTGTAATGCTAATTTGATGTTTAGAATGATTGGGAAGTATTTGGATTTGAGTTTAGAAGGTTGGGTATCATTTTGGAGGTGTTCGGGAAAGTTTCAAGAGTTCTTGTCCAGACCATACTTTGGCCCCGTCCAGACGAGTGAGCAAAATGTTGGCCGGGGGATTTTTGGAGGTGGTCGTCCAGACCATGGTGGTCGGTCATCCGGACGAAGGTCGTCGTCCGAACGAGGGTCGCTGAAAGTGCGGGAAATTAAGGATATTTTCAGGTTTTCGCTTCCTTATGCGGGGGTAAAGAAAGTCCCCAAATTGCTTAGGGTTGTTCTAAATCCGATTTTGGCCTCCCATGGGAGCCTTAGACCTCTTGAGAGAGTTAGAGAGAGAGAGAGAGATCCTTGGTGGTTTAGAGGCCCAGGTTCGATCCAAGGGCGGATTTGCGAAGCTTGAGGCGCGTCGATTCTTCTACGAGGTACGATTAGCGCTTTCCCTTCAACTCTTCAAGTTGCATTCGATTGGTATGGATTTGTTTTGGGGATTTTGTGTGTGTGTTGATGCTTAGGGAGTGATTGGAGTTGAGTAGTGTATGTATTTTGCCTAACTTCGTGTGTAGGTGTAGTTGTGCACACCAAGTGTTTGATAAAATGCTTACTCGCGTCAAATCGATTAGGTGAATGTGATTATATAGAGTGGTGAGTGTAGGTGTGTCCACGGACTTGAAGGTTCGTAACCCCTTAGTGTGATGACTTTCCCTAGATTGCCGGAAACATCAATGGCAGTGGGAGCGGTGGGAAATCCATGTTCTTAGGAAGAAACCTAGTGTGTAAGCACGGGTATTGTAGGCTCGTTAGACGTCGAACCTTAGTTGAATTAAGGGAAATGATTCCAAAAAAGGAAATCTAGGAGGGTGCGCGTAACGGGTAATTTTCGGTGCGACTATAGTTTAATTGTCTTGTTTGGCCGGTGTTAGACTAGCATGCTTATTCACGATAAATTGTATGTGTGTGTGTGTGGTGATCATGTCAGAACTTCATATCATGTCGTTTTAAGGTGTAGGGGCATAGTCAAACCTCCTTATATTTATATGTATAGTTACTCGGCACGGGCCGACAAAATAGAAAGCGCAACACAATACTTAAGGGTACGATAAAACTTTGGATGTTAATAGTGCATTCAGTACTAATTCGTGCCTTCTGCACTCATGATGAGTGACAATATTCGAATCATATTTTCTGTATAGCCCGTGCCTATGGCACATGGCGACAGAATAGAAAGCGCAACACAATACCTAAATGTACGATAAAGCTTCGGATATTAGTAGTGCTTTCGGCACTCTATCCGTGTTTTCGGTATACCTCGTGCGAATGACCCGTGCCGATGACACGAATAATTAGAAAATCTTAGTAAAGTAATAGTACACTTGAAGACTAACACATAATACAACTATTTATTTATTTAAAATTTAAACTATTTTAGAAGTTATACCTTTTTAGTTGAACTAAAATAATTTCTTTTCCTTTTCCTTTGCATGTCGAAGTGACAATTTGTATTCTTTTGGAAATACCCATAAATTTGTTCCCATAATATGGTGTGTCAAATCTGTAGAAAAGGAAATAAATAAGTGGTATGTGAATGGATTGTGATGTGATTTGATTGCCAAGATTACTTGTATTGCTGTGATTGTTTCCTATCAAATCTGGCCGTTCAATCACAATAAAGATAAGATCTAATGGATAAAAATATAAGCCAAAATGTGTGGGTCCCGCGGACCATTGTATTTTGTATAATAAATATTGTTGTTGTGAAGGGTGTGTGTGTACGGCTTATATTCATGTTGTACAATTCATCAATTCATACTTGAATATTGTGTTGACTAAGTTAGATTGGTTCTCAGGGAAGAAATGGTGAATCGAGGAGCACCAGAAATCAAATGAACGGTGACATCCTCTTAAGACGCAAAGGTGAGTGTATGAGGTAACTATTTCAATTGTCCATTTCAATTTCAAATAAAGGTGGGCTTCAGCCAAAATCATACCAAAGGTGGGCTTCGGCCAATTCAATTAAAGGTGGGCTTCGACCAAATCATACCAACGGTGGGCTTCGGCCAAATCATACCAACGGTGGGCTTCGGCCAATTCAAATATAAAGGTGGCCTTCGGGCATTCGATAACAAATTGCCATACGGTGAGGGGGACGCCCCTATTCAAATATAAAGGTGGGCTTATCCCAAATTAAATATAAAGGCGGGCTTCAGCCAAAAATATTTTAAAGGTGGGCTTCGGCCAAAATAAATTTTGAGAGGCTCCGGCCTAGAGTTTTCAAGGTGTTTTAAAAGAGGGCTTCGACCTAGAATTTCTAAAGGTGTTTTTAAATAAAAGAAGGGCATGTGCCTAGAGTTTTAAATATATGGGGCTTCGGCCAAAATGTAAAAGAAAAGGGGCTACGACCCAAGTTTTTGTGAAGAAAATGTCTTTCCTTTGGAACTTGAAATCTTTATCTCACACTCTGGTTTCTTTGTCTTTGATTTGGAAATCAGGCTACATGTTTAGCGGTCCACTACGAGGCATCATTGGAGGATTCTTAGGTTGTGGCTTAGGTGAAGTCCTTTGTCGGTTCACCCTAAAGATAGAAGGTCTCCTTACTTTACTTTTAGTTTTGAGTTTTTTCTATGGAGGTAGCTTTAGCCTTGATGTTTTGA
>NMUG010001139.1:0-18847 GCA_002855965.1 Monotropa hypopitys
CCATTTTTGGTAGGGGAGTAGCCGAGAAAAATACATTTGCGAGCTTTAGGATCCAACTTTCCACCCGGGCTGTGAGGAGCATGCACATAACAAATACAACCAAAGATCTTAGCTGGAAGAGAAGAGACACGAAAGTTACCAGGAAGACAATCCAAGGGAGTCCGGAATTGAAGGACACTGGATGGCATCCGATTGATGAGATAAGCAGCTGTAAGAATGGCCTCACTCCAAAAATGTCTAGTAACATTCATAGTAAACATAAGAGACCGGGTTACCTCAGCAAGATGTCGGTTCTTCCGTTCCGCGACTCCATTTTGTTGTGGTGTATCAACACAAGTAGTTTGGAAAAGAATATCATTGCCATCGAGATATGACTTGAAAAGGCTGTTCATTTCAGTCTCATTGTCACAACGAAGAATCTTGATATTGATATCAAATTGAGTGTGCACCATTTTATGGAAAGATTGAAAACATGAGAAAACTTTATTTTTGGCTCGAAGTAAGTACACTCAAGTTATACGAGAATGACAATCAATAAAGGAACAAAATACCAATAACCGGAAATAGAGTTAATGGGAGAAGAACCCCAAACATCAGTGTGGACAATCATAAAGGGAGAAGCACTTCTCTGACAAACAGAAGCATAAAATGAACGTCTATGCTTAGCAAGTTCACAAGCTTCACAAAAGAATAGACTTCTAGAGCACTATTTAGTGAGAGTAGGGAAGAGTTTCTCTAAAACACCAAAAGAAGGGTGACCAAGTCTACGATGCCACTGATGTAATAAAGGTAACGCTGAACCCGTATCAGCCTCTAGAGCATGACCCAGTGATGAAGGTGTAAAAGATGGGCAAGGCACAGACTCCAAAAAATACAGACCATCCTTAGCTCTACCAGTACCAATCATCTGTCCTATTTCCAAATTCTGAATGACACAGTGAGTAGGAAAAAAGGTCACTGAACAATTTAGAGATTGTGTGAGACGACTAATAGAGAGAAGATTGGTAGTGAAATTGGGAACATGGAGAACCGACGAAAGAAGCAAGGTTGGTGAGCAGCGAATGGAACCTTTTCCTGAAATAGAAGATAATGAGCCATCTGCAACTCTGACTTTGTCTTTACCAGAGCAAGTGGAATAGGAATCAAAAAAGGAAGAGAAACTTGTCATGTGGTCAGTAGCACCCGAATCGATTATCCAAGGAAGAGAGGAAGTAGAGTGAGCCGAGGCAGTGGAAGCGGAAGCTATGGGAGACGAAATACGGAGCTTGGCCACGAGACGGCTGAGAGTTTGCAACTCCCCCTGAGAAAGAGGGCCAGTAAGCAAAGCATTTGTCATTGAAGATTCCATACCAACCACGGATCACCCAATCGTCAATAACAAGGCCAAGGCTGAACAATACGAACGATAAAACCCAGAATCCAAGAACCCAATAAACCAAGCCGCAATCCTCAATCAAATAATAATCAGTCACACCACAAATGCAATGCAAGAATAGGTGGGTTTGTTGGTTTTTCTGACATAGCCACAGAAAGGTCGTGAGTTCCGACGAGGATATCAGATAATACCAACGGACGAGGCTGACTCAATATGCATGCATAATGCGAAAAGGCTTACCGGAGCCGAGATAGAACCCTTAAAATCAATGAGGGCTCACCGGAAGCAAGCGACATCAGTAGTGGTTGCACCGGAGCAGCCCAATAGCCCAAAAACAAATCTGTTCCCAAAAAAAATGAGCAGTCCAGTAGCCCACAAAGAGACCCAGTACACAATGCTCATCCAAACGCGATCATCTGAGCAAAAAGGGTCGCTGGAGCTGAAAATAGGTCGTCGGAGCTCGGTGGTGATTGGCTAGCAGAAGAGAGTCGTCGGAGCTCGGCGGCGAGGGTCGGGAGATCTTGGATGGTCGTCGCAAGTGATGTGCGACAACAGAGGATGATCACGCAGGCGCGAGGATGGTTTGTGCAGGTCCAGTTGAGGACAACGAGGACAGCGATGGAGGAAGGAAGGAAGTCCGTCTACTGGCGCAACGGACGACAACTATGGTAGGACCTCCGGCGAGTGACGCAAGGGACTCTGGCACTGGTCGGGGCAAAGAGACAGCGGCGGGACTCAGGGTTGCTGGCGATAATGCCAGAGCAAAGAAGGAGGCCGGAAAAAATGTGCAACAGCGGCAGCGACAGTGAGAGAGCGACAAATGCCGGAGAACTCACTGGAAAAAAAACGCGGCTTGCGGCGGCTAGGGTTTCGCACTATGCTCTGATACCATGTAAAGAACGTGAGGGAGAAAAACTTCTCTTCGTTACCCCTTCAAAACAATACAAGGTAGAGTATATACAACTCTATTTTACACAATGACTATAGTACCCTTATGTACCAAGAATATAACAAGAAGCCCTTAAACTATACAATCTAACAGTAGCACCACGAAAAATGCCTTCCCAACTGGGATAACTGACCACATCATATAGGCACCCTAAGCAAATAGGAAAAAGCATAATGAAACAAAAAGAGAAGATAACCTTAACTACATGGTGGAGAATTTCTAAATACCAAAATATGCATGTTTCTGTGAAAATATTAAATTGTAATTAGGTAGGTGTATCTTCTTTATTTATGTTTCCCCTTTGAGAGATTTATGTGTATATCTCTAATTAGGAGACTTTCCTTGTATAGATATTTCCATAGGAGTCTAATTCCTTTCTCATGATTTGTACAGCTCTATATATTGATGTAAATTGTGAGAGTTTAATTCATTCAATACAATTCAGTTTTTCCACAAATCTATTATGGTATCAGAGCCTTAGCAAGTCTGCCTCTCTTTGCATTAGGGTTCTGGCCTGTCTCGCCAACCCACAACCGTCTCTTCCAAGCTCGATTAGGGTTTTGGCCTCTCTTGCCAACCCACAGCCGTCTCTCTCACCAACCCACAGCCGTCTCTTCCAAGTTCGATTAGGGTTCCGGCATTCTCGCCAATCCACAACAGCCTCTCTCATCATCTTCCAAAGTTCTCTTTCTCAGTCGATCGAAGTTCAGATCGCAGTAGGGTCCGCAGTAGAGTCTCTCTCTGTCGGCCATCACAGTTCAGGTCACAGTAGGGTCTCTCTCTGTCGGCCAAAGCTCTCTTTCTCAGTCGGCCACTCTGACAAACCGATGGACGCTCACTCTCAGACATTCGCCCAGTCTCAGACCGACATTCTCCTCTCTCTCAGTCGCTGGCGTCACTCACAGTAATCGCCATCACCACCGCCTTTCTCTCAGACGTTCTTACGAAGGAAATTTTCTGTTCACCTTTGATACACTGTTGTTCACGGTTCTCATCCACCGCACAGCTCTCCCGGCCACACAGCTCTCCCGGTATTGGCTTCTGTCATTAATTATTGTTGCAGCACTCTCTCTATACTCATTGGTATTGCGGGTCGATTATTGACTAGATCTGTAAGTCAGCACTCTCTCTCCGTACTCATGGCTGATGATAAGGTACAAACCATCACTATTCGGCCTCTGAAATGAAAAGCTTTATTTTTGGTCAAAAAATGGGAAATTGTTTCTGGTACAGTTCCCCGACCCACTGATGAGATGATTGATGGTTTCAAACTTGCGATCGAGAATTGGGATTGTGACAATGCCCAAATTATCACATGGTTCCACAACTCCGTGGAACCACGAATTGGTATGATGTTTGCAAATAAGTGCACTACAGCACACCAGGTTTGGAAATATTTATAGGAGTTGTTTCAAGAATCCAATGTCGTCAAGCGATATGAGTTAGATGTTGCTATCATGAGTGCTCAGCAACAAAACAAAACTATTCAGGAATATTATGGTGAAATGACTATTCATGAAGAAGGTCGTTTGACAAAATTTCTTGATGGACTCAATAATCAGTTCGAGTTATTATGAGGAAGTATTTTGCATCGCTCACCTCCACCTACAGTCGATGTTGTTATTCGGGAGCTGATCTCTGAGGAGACTAGACTCAAGGCTATTTTTTCATCTTCAAACTCCTCATCAGTATTAGTGGCATCTCCTCAATCACCCTTGCTCCCTACACCATCTGTTATGGCCGCTCAAATATCATCCTTCTCTCGTGCCCGTCTTCAGTCAGATGAATGTGCCTTTTGTCATAAGAAAGGCCATTGGAAGAAATATTGTCCCAAGAAAAGACGACAAGGACCACCTCAGGGATCATTTCGTCCTCCTACAGCTCTAGCCACCACATCTGAGAGCACTTCAGCAATTGATGATATTCGTCCTCAACTGACTCAGCTTCAACAACTGATGAGCTCTTCTTCTATGTCTGTGCCTCCTACAGCAATGACTTCAGGATCTTCAGGTTTGATTGGTTCTCTGATAGGTATTCCTACCACTGTTTGGATTCTAGATTCTGGTGCTTCTTTTCATATGACACCTCATCTATCTTTACTAAAAAACTGTGTCCCTCCATCTTCTCCTATCACCATACGTACAACAAATGGTTCCCCTTTGACATTTGTATTCATTGGATCTATCCCCATGACTTCAACCTCTGTTGTATCTCTTCCGCATGTGCTCTATGTTCCCCAATTAATTGTTAATCTATTATCCATCAGTCAGTTGGATGTTTCAGGATTTGATGTTCTTTTTTCTTCTTCTATTTGTCGTGTGCAGGATCGGAAGTCATAGAAGCAGATTGGAACAGGGCATAGGGTTGGTGATCTCTATGTGGTGGAAAGTTTGCATGTGGATCCTCTCACCACTCCAGCTGCTCTATCATCTTTTCATTTAGATAATTCTTCTAGTCTTTTATTTCTATGGCATGCCCGGTTGGGACATTTGTCAACTAATCGTTTACGATCCTTATCTCAGTCTGGTATATTGGGAAAAGTGTCTTTCATAGATATTTCTAAGTGTCAGGGATGTAAACTTACTAAAATGACTGCTTTACCTTTCAATAAAAGTACTTCTTTATCTACTTCTTCATTCTCTCTGGTTCATACTGATGTCTGGGGTCCATCTATTGTTATTTTAAAAGGTGGATCAGCATATTATGTTTCTTTTATTGATGATTATTCCAGATTCACATGGGTTTACCTTATGAAACATAAATCCGATTTCTACGAGATTTATAAATCTTTTCAATCAATAATTACTACTCAATTCTCCTCATCATAAAAATTTTGTGATCTGATCTGGATGGGGAATATACAAAAGGTGCATTTGCTGATTACTTATCATCATTAGGTATCATCCATCAGTCTTCTTGTAGTGGCACTCCAACTCAAAATGGTCGTGTTGAACGTAAGTACCGTCATCTACTTGACACAGTCAAATCTCTTCTTCTTTTTGCATCAGTCCCCAGTTGCTTTGGGGGAGAAGCGGTACTCACTTCAGCATTTCTTATAAATCACATGCCCACTCTACTATTGTCTGGAAATCTCCCTATGAAGTCCTTTTTTCTACCATCCCAAATTACTCACTTCTTCGAGTGTTTGGATGTGCATGTTTTGTTCTTCTCCCAAAACAATCTTGCACTAAACCAGTGATTGAAAAAACGCGCCTAGGCGAGCGCCTAGGCGTGAGGCGCGCATAGGCGAGGCGGCGACGCCTCAGCTGGTGGAAGCGAGGCGAGGCAGGCGGAGGCGACGGGTAGGCGTGAGGCGGCTCGCCTAGGCGAGAGGCGAGAGGCGATTCTCTTCTTGCGCCTCGCTCAAATTGATTTGTAAAAATTAAATCTAACCCTCATTTCACTCAACCCTCGTTTCATCTCTCACTTCGACTATTCCTCTCTCGTTCCCCCCTCTCTCATCTGCAATTGCCTTCCTCCAGGCTCCAGGTATGTCTCTATCGCCTCTCTCTCGTCTCTCACTCCCGTCTGTTATCTCTCTCGCACTCGTCTGCTATTTCTCTCTCACTCATCTGCTCTGCTCTCTCTCTCTCGTCTGCTCTCTCTCTCTCACTCGTCTGCTCTCTCTCTCTCTCTTGCTGTGCATACACACACTACTGTGTCAGCTGTTACACAGTGTATTACACAGTGTATGTCTACTGTGTCAGCGGACTCTCTCTCTATCATGTTATTTTTTTTAACTAAAAGCTTTGTATGTCTCACGTTATTGTAGATGTCGACTCGAAATGATCCCACTTGGAAATATTCTAAGAGGCACGACGATAACAAGTTCAAATTCACTTGTAATTTCAGTAACAAGGTGGTCAATGGGGGTGTTTACCGAGTCAAGCAACATCTTGTCGGTGGATATACGGCGGTGACAACATGCCCTACTTGTCCTGAAATTGTTAAAGAAGAGATTCGAGGATTTATGAGCAAAAAAAAGAGATAGCTTCAGTCATTAGTCCTCTTGAAGATTTTGATGACGACGACATAGATGAGTTGTTCGATGATGTACAATCCAAGCCCTTCCTAAGAGGTCTGCTTCGACGCAAGACTCTTCAGCTCGCGGGAGTAATAATTCTCAACCGAAGCCTATCCCTAAAAAACCAAAGAACATAGGGCCTCTTGATGTTTACTTTACTCTCGATCCGGAGATCGAGGTGGAGAAGAGAAAGGGTAAGAGTAAACAAGGTAAAGTTGATGACAATACACCTTACAAGAATGAGTTGAAAGATCGAGCTTATAGAAGCATTGCGAGGTGGATGTACGACGCCGGAATACCTCTTAATGCTATCAATTATGACTCCTTTGAACCGATGGTTGAGGCAATCGGGCAATATGGCCCTAGTTTGAAACCACCAAGTTATTATCAGGTGCGTGTGTCCCTCTTGACTACTATCACTTATCAATTATGAATCCATTACTGTATTCAACCCTAACGACATTGGAATGATTGTTTATCAGGTGCGTGTCCCTCTTCTCAAAAAAGAGGTGGAACTTGTTAACAAACAAATGGAAGATCACAAGAAAGAATGGGAGGACAAAGGATGTAGTCTTATGTGCGATGGGTGGACAGATCAAATAAGTAGGACACTACTTAATTTTTTGGTGAACTGTCCTCAAGGTAGCATGTTTATTGAATCAATTGATGCATCGGGCTATTCAAAGGATGGAGAGAAGATGTACAAGTTACTTGATGACTTTGTGGAGCGTATTGGAGAAGAAAATGTGGTTCAAGTTGTCACGGATAGTGCCGCGGCAAATGTTTTGGCAGGTAATAATTAATTCAATTATATGACTTACTTTCGTATTATGTTTTTATTTATTACTTATTAAACTTAAGCATTACAGGAAAATTGTTGATGGCAAAAAGACCTCACTTGTACTGGACCCCGTGTACAGCCCATTGCCTTGATTTGATGCTAGAAGACATCTTCAAATTGCCACATTTGAAGAAGACATGGGAAAGGGTAATTCGGGTACACGGTTATATCTATAACCGTCCATCTTTGTTGAACATGATGAGGCAATTTATCCAGAAGAAGGAGTTGATTAAACCTGCAAAGACTAGATTTGCCAGTGCATGTTTGACTCTACAAAGGATCCATCAACAAAAGGGTAATCTGAGAAGGATGTTCACATTAGATGTATGGGCTAAAAGCAAATGGGCGAGAGAGGCAGAAGGTAAAAAGGTAGCAGAAGTCATGTTGATGCCATCATTTTGGAATAATGTCCTATTTTCCTTACGATTTGCATGCCCTCTTGTTGTTGTACTTCGGTTGGTTGACGGGGAGGAAAAACCAGCAATGGGATATATTTATGAGGCCATGGATAGAGCCAAGGAAACAATTGCTGAAACATTTGCCGGGGATGTAGAAAAGTACAAGGATGTGTTTGAAATAATTGATAGGAGGTGGAATGTACAATTGCATCAACCATTACACGCAACGGGCTTTTATTTGAACCCTGGATTCTTTTACAAAGATCCAACAGTTAAAACAGATAAAGAGATATTTAATGGTGTGATGGATTGTATAGAAAAGTTGATCCCTTGTGTGAAAACCCAAGATGACATCCTGGATGATTTGGCTGTATATGAGCAAGCACGTGGTCTATTGGGAAAACCCATGGCAGTTAGGCAAAGAACTACAAGGACACCAGGTAATTACAATAGATCTTTTTGGCGTCGATATGTCAAACGTGGCAAGCACGATCCGATTTCATTGAAAAATATTGATGAAAGCAATGAGTGGTTGCTTGGGAAATTAGAAGAACTTGTATTTGATGGTGATGATTTGAATTGGGATGATGTGGCATTGGCTAGTGGAGTTGAAGAGCCTAGCAAAACTACTCGGTCAACTCATAAAAAAGGTTCAACTTCGAAAGCATCAAGTTCTTTTGTTGATGATGATGATTGGGAGGAACAAGAGTGGAAAGAAGGCGATTCAGACGAAGGAGAAGCGGAAGACGTGGAAGGTTTTGAGTCGGACGACGATGAAGACAATGAAGCTATTGATGACGACATTTGATGACAACGATGTGTACTTAGGATAATCTCATATGAACCTATGTTTGTGATTGATGAATGATTTGTTTTTGGAAAACTACTTTTGTGTTTTTTAGTAGTATTTGTTATATTAGACTAGTGGTAATTTCGAAGTTTGATGATATTTTCCGTAGTTTTGATAGTATGATGAGTAACTTTTCGCTATTTTGTACAATTTCTCTCTTTTCTTTGAATTTGTGACACTCGCCTCGCCTCACTTCAATGAGGCGTTCGCCTCGCCTCGTGCCTCGTCGCCTAGGCTTTTTCGGAGTTCGTCGCCTCGCCATCGCCTCATCCATTTAAAACACTGCACTAAACTTAGTGCCCGATCTACCCTCTATGTTTTCTGGGGTACAACACCACTCAGAAAGGCTATCGCGGTTACGACCCTGTGACTTAACATCTCTATGTCTCCAGGCATGTCGTCTTTCTTGAGCGTCTTCCTTATTATCAGCTTCCCTCTACTCATCCCTCTATTTCCAAACAGGAATTACTATCCATTGATTTTTTTCCAAAAGAACTTACATGTGATGAATACATCTCTACTGTTCCTCCAGATCCCATACCTACTACAACTGACACCTCCTCCTCACCTCCTCTTCTGGTATACTCCCGACGAAGACCACAAGAACCACTGGTCCCTCAAACTGTATCATCTGCTTCTGTGGATTCTGATCCTGCTCCTCGCCGCTATCCACTTCGTGATCGTCGCCCTGTACAAAGGTTAGGTTACTCTAACACTTGTTTTTCAGCTTCTCATTGTACCACATTATCTTCCATACATTCTTATTCTGAGCCTCAGTCTTATAAGGAAGCCTGTCAGGATCCTAGGTGGGTCACTGCTATGGAAGATGAACTCTCAGCACTTGCCAAAACTTCTACATGGGACATGGTACCTTGTCCTGTAGGTAAAAATGTGATTGGTTGTAAATGAGTTTTTTAATTAAAACTCATTCTAACGGGACATTAGAACGGTAGAAGGCACGCCTTGTGGCAAAAGGTTTTTCTCAGGAGTATGGTATTGATTATAAAGAAACCTTTGCCCCAGTTGCTAAAATGACATCTCTCTGAACCTTGATTTCTGTTGCTGCTGCTCGACAATGGCCTCTGTATCAAATGGATGTTAAGAATGCCTTATGTGTCTCTTAATTAGGAGACTTTTCCTTGTATAGATATTTCCATAGGAGTCTATTTCCTTTCTCGCGATTTGTACAGCTCTATATATTGATGTAAATTGTTAGAGTTTAATTCATTCAATACAATTCAGTTTTTCCACAAATCTATTAGTTTCGCCCCTCTAAGTAAAGGTAAGATTCCTAGCCCTGTTGATGACTCCATCTAAAATAGAATAGGGACAACAGTTTCCGGCTGCCCGTTTCGTATCTTGAAGAAAGTAGGCCTGCCTTTAAGTAAGAGGGGTCAAGTCACAAATAGATATGCTATTGCCCGACTGATTTAAGGCCTACTCCCGATCCGAATGCGGGCCGGAATCGATCATGGTCGATAATACGTAGGTAGGCTCGCTAGACCAGCAGCCAGACCAACAATGAATGTGGTTGGTGATTCCATACCAGGCTCAATAAAGAATTGAATATAGAAAGGAGATCCTAAACAAAAAGATCGGTAACAAACATGGACCTCACCAAAATGTTCCTGCCCACAAAGACACGACATGCTAAAGCAGTACCAAGTAATAGATTAAAGACAGTTCACACACTGTGACAACTTTCAGTTCTGTTATGACAAAACCGAACATTTCTACTTTTAGGTCAGCAAAAGGTTAGCAAAAAATACATCCTGTTCAAAAATAGCATCAACTGATAGAAGTACTATCCAACAAATTCGACCGCTAACTAAACAATTCTGTTCAGAATTAAATCCATATGTTGTGATGCATTACAGCTTGATTCAAACTGATTAAGGTCAAATCCAAGCAATACTTCTAGAAAACAATATTATAATATTATAAAATACAGATAGAGAGACAAAAACTAATTGTAACTTATACGAAATGTGAAGTACAGAAACATAAATGCTAACATATACGCTTGACAGAGCCTAAAACTAAAGGAAAAATAATCGATTACAGTTAAACATAGATAACATAGCTTAGACAGTTTGAAAAGGCAAAGGAATCAAATGGTTAATCAATCACCCTGATTTCATTATATGCAGCATAGTACTGGGGATGCCTTCCCCTGAGCCCTCCCAATGCTTCTTGCCATGAATCTATCAAAATTAATATCTTCTCTCTCACATTCAAATCAGGCTGCAGATGAAAAATACAAAGTTAAAATGGACCATACGTTAAGAATCTGATTGAAGAAAAGAAGATAATGACAGGAATACATTGGCACCTTCTTCTTTACTATTTTCACCATATCATGTAAAATATCCCGCTCAACAATTTGCTGGAAAATATACTCTCCACAGTTCTTACTAAGAGTCTCCAATACCTGAATCATAAATTTCCAATATAAAAATTGTCTATTGGCCAATAATAAGCTTTAAAGTAGTAATAGAAGAATGCTATCAGTTTTGGCCACAGAATAACTCAAATGTTGAGAAGTCAAAACGCAAGACATGGCGAGGAAGGGTTATGAATCTGGTATACAAACTTCAACTAACTTTGCTCAGAAGAAGCAAATCCTGTTTGGTATGAACAAATGGGTGAAGAATTTCAAAAGGTGAGGCAAGATGACATGTGTCAAACCTCCAACAAGGTCTAAGAGCTGCACATTTTTTAAACTAAAAAGTTAATTGCAGAGTACGCCCTCTACAAAACAGTTGCAATTATTACCAAGACCAAACAGATATGCAAGTCATGAACAACCAGTAAAATCAATGTGCATAAATTTCATGTTAAAGTTGGAAAGAAATCATTAAGACTTTATGAAGATAATGTAAAATACGAAAAATAAATTATGCAACATAAAGAAAATATTGAGAAAATACAGAAGATGATAGTGCCTCGTTGTCTCAAACTACAAATAGACAATGGCGCGGTTCCCATTGCAAGGTATCCCTATACAGTATGGTGGTCCATCATAATGTACTAATGAAAAGACTACTTGCACCCAAAAGAGGACATCAATGGTGAGACGGTACACAAGCAAGGTTCGTGTTAAATTCTCAAGCAGCCATAGACTAAAAAGGCATATATACAAAGCTCCATGAGTGGGCATGCACAAACAAACATAACAGCCACCTTGACTGAAAGCTTTATCAGTATTTGCGCTCACATCATGCCACGGGTTACAGCAAAGAGAGGTGTTGCAAGATTGAGAAAAGGCTTCTCCCTAATTGGTGTCATAAGTTAGGGATCTAAGCACATCATGAATCACTCATAAGATGGATGGCCCAGTTTCTGTAACAACTAACGATAGGGTTGCTCATTTTGGCATATCTTTTGTTTAGGATTCAAAGAATGCGCCAGATGAGTAACTAAGCTCTTGAGTAGTTAAAAGAGGGTCCTATTTAGGGACCATATATTGGTGTGGCATGTAATGTCATCATGTATTTGGTGGTGTCTTAGACTAAGAATAGCAGGTTCATCTGACAACCAATTTCGAGCTCCTTTTCTACATCTTTTCTTCTTTTTCCTTCAGACTGGTTCTCTATCCAAAAAGTAGTGTTGTTTGGAAACAACGGGGTTATAAGGTTGTTTGTTGCAGTCTGTTCTTGTCGACCTAAGTATGCCATGGGGTATGAGGTCCCCTTATGCCTCTACCAGAGAGCTTTTACCTGACAAGTATGGTAAACTCGATAACTATGCTTATTCTTAACCCAGCCAGCCAGGAAATTATCTCGTATTGAACATAGAACACTATCTAAAAGGCCATTTCCAAGAAAATATCAGGGTTCTAAAAATCGGCCTAGCCGGTAGGCGATACCTAGCCCGATTAATGGGTTCTAGGCGGGTTCGGGACTCAGGCGGGCCTAGGAGGGGTCAGGCGGTGCCTAGGCGCGTCATGACTTGGAAATTTAAACATCTTTCTAGAAATTTCAAATTAATTTCGGAAGCCAATATTGAGAATGAATATGATTTATGGAGATTTGAATGGTATCCTAGAGTTTGAAATTGGTTTGAAGAGTGGAGGTGTTTAGAGTTGATTTGAGAGTGCTAGGGGTTGGTGGTGGTTGGTGTTCCATTTAGGGCCAATTGGCTAGAAGTGGTAAAGCTTGGTTTGGTTTTGGGCAGTTGGATTGGTGCTTAGTCGTGTGCTTGGGAGTGATGGAGGTGAGGAAGTGAGGTTGGAAGAAGAGGAGGGGAGAAGGGCATTCCCCTTTTCCGGAAGAGAAGGAGGCCTAGAGGAGGGAAAGGGAGAACCATCCCTCCTTCCCGAAAACCAAAGAAGGAAAGGGAGGCTGCCCCCTCCCCCACCCCACCCCACCCCACCCCCCCTCATTTTACCGGAAGAACCAAGAGGGGAAAAGGGGAGCCCCACCCCTTTTCCGAAAGACTGCATGAAAGAGCGAGAGGGGCACTCCCCTTTCTGGAAAACAGAGGGGGAAGAGCAAGAGGGGAGGCCCCCATTTACCGGAAAAGCAGAGAGAGGATGGCCATTTACCGGAAAATGAGAAAGGGAGAGAGTGCAGAGGAGGAGAGCAAGAGGGGAAGGCAGAAGCTGAGGCCCCCTTTTCCGGAAATCCGGATGGTCGGCTGAGGCTAGGAGGGAAAAGCAGCCCCAATTTCCAGAAATTGGGGCCTGCTTTTCCGGTAAAGCGCATTCGGGCAAATTTTTAAAAAAGAGGTATTGTGGTCTTTTTGCACCCTTGAGTATATATACCCAACTTAGGTCGTTTTAGGGCATTCTAACACAGATTTTCCTCAACCCTAGAGATCCTCAACCCCCATTTTTGTACCCCACTTCTCTCCTCTAATTCTCCCAAGTTTGAAGGCTTTCAAGTTGGATTTTGACAAAATCCCAAAAACAAAAGTTGGAGCACGCGTCAAGAGCTCTCTGGCTAGCCATCCATCGTCGGCAAGGGAGAAAACCCCTCATTTAGGGTATACCAAATCATGACATTTGAGGTAGGAACTTCTATCTCTATCATGGATTTGAGTGTAGTTCTCTCTTTCTCCCTCTTGCTTGCTTCAAAATCTTATCGTAATGTTATTTTGGGTTTTTGAAGGAATTAACTTAGGGTTTGTTACACTTTTATGAAATTAGTGGTGGGTTTGCATTACCTAGGGCTGTCTACAAGTGTTCCTAAGGTCAATTTCTTGGTATGTGTCACCCTTTGAAAAGCCATCCTTTCATAGAAACCGTAATGTGAAATTTATGGTCCTACTTGTGGGAATTTTGAGAAATTGACTTAGGGCTTGTCTTTAAAACATGAAATTGTTGGTGGGTTTATAATGCCTTAGGATGTCGAGAAGTAGTTCCCATTTCAATTTCTTGTTTCATGTTGTTCTTGGAAGGCCCTAATTTCATGGAAATCCTAAAGTTCAAATTGATGGCCATATTTGGGGCTTTAGATCAATTAATGCTCATATAGTGAAATTGAATGGCCTAGAGACAAATTGGGCATTTGAGTAGTCTTGTGGAGCATTGATATCATGTCCATTTGGAAAATATTAGTGGACCAAGGTTAGGAGGGGTTTGACCTACGTTGAGAATGCATTGAAAATTGTTGAGAGTTATGAACTTCGTGTAGTCTTGCATAGGGTCGATGTTTTTGAAATGAGTACATATTTAAGTTGGAATGCATGGTTTTCATGACTAGCATTGGATAGGAATACATTGACATACTAGCAAGTGAAGCTAGCTAGTAAGGCACAAACATGGATTATTGAAGGTGTGGTGACGATGAAGAAGTGATGACTATTTCGGAACTTACTTGGGTAATGGTTGGAGAGGCGTCGGGAGCTAATAACTCGCTAGAGACTAGGAGAAGTTCCAGAAATGTTAAAGTAAGAGAACTTAATGAAGAAAATTTTCTATCGGATGAGGAGACGGAAGATGGAGGAGGAATACGACTTTGAGTCCGATGGCGAGTCCTAGAGGGATATGGAGAGGAAAAGTTCGAGAACTAGACATTTCTATGACGAAGAATATTATGTTTTAAAGTTTTTTTAATAGTATTGGGGGACCACTAGTGGTGCAGTGGTAAAAACTCGATTCAATAACCTTAAGGTCTTGGGTTTGAATCTGAGCACAGTCACTTTGCGTATTATTATCAAATGTTAGATTTGTCATTGTCTTTTCCCCTTCCCAGATACCCATTAATGAATAACAAGTGGGCATTGATTTATTTAATAGTATTGATGCTTTGCAGTTTGAACTATTGTTTTTTCCTAGTATTTGTGTATTTGGTAGAAGACTATACTTTGAATTATGATAAGAAGGAATATTATATATTTCATGTTAATAAATAAATAATACAAATAAAAAATGCCTAGGCCCCTGGGCACTAGGACCCTCTCGATCGCCCGCTTAGCATTTAGCGCCTTTTAGAACATTGGAAAATAAAGACGAAAAGAACACATACAAACAGAGAAAGCAACTGTATTTGAGGACTTTTGCTCCCCAAACGCTTCTTCAGTAGCTTCAAGGCATCCTTTGCTTGCCTGCAATTACAATCCAATCAAAAAGCACGGAGATTGGGACTTTTTTTTTTGATAACTCAGGTGTCCGGGCCAGCTTACACGCACCACAACTAATCCTGAGGGAACCAATCCCAGCGCCAGCTACTGGGGGCCCCGTTTATAGCCAGAGCTTCGCTCTGTGCGGCTGGCCCAAAGGAGAGGATGTTTCCAAGAGGTTTCGATCCTGAGACCTAGAGGAGGAGCAAACTCTTAGGTCCCAGATAACGGCACAAATTCAGGATTTACAGTGCATAGATCTAGTTCTCAAACAGAAGAGATGGACTAACAGCACAAATTAACATCTTAAAGATTCTAGATCATTCAAATAAAATGACATTGATGCATTACTGAGTTTTTAATTAATACCAGTTTTCTTAAGCCAGGAAACAACTCCCAATCCCAAAAGACAATGGAGGTGGACTGCTGGCACAGTCGAGTTGTTATTTCTTGATGAGTGATGCAAGTCACTTTATGATGCAGACAGCAACAGCTCAGTACATCAATTTAGCATTATCAAGCATCAACCAACTGCTCAGTATATGGGAACCACTTGTCAAAGTGGTAAGAACTTGTCCCTCCAACTATTAGGTTGGAGGTTCAAATCTCGGAGCAGCCACTTTGTGCATTGAAGCCAAAGGTTAGGTTTGTACTCAATTCATCTCATCCCAGACACTCATAAATGGGTACTGATTGAACATTAATTTTTTTTAACCAACTACTCAATATATCAACCATTTCAATAACTTGCTTGTTATTGCAACCATTCCCCGGTTGATGTATCATGTGAAGGCTGATTGAAAGAGCAGATATACCACATTTTCTCGAAACACCATTCGTATTGCCTTTGTTGCACATGATGCCTCAGGTGGTGGAAGCTTCTTGGGCTATTCTGGCTACTTGCAGTCAAGTGTATCAATTTTACCTTACAACCTCTGGACTTCGATCACCGCCACGACAAACCACAAACCCCATCTCCAATGCGAGGAATTGGATACAAGCTATCCAAAAGCTCCAACATCACCCCCAACTCCTAATCATTCAAGTCCCTATTAAAACCTATGTCCCAAAAGATCACATTATTCTACTTCATCATCAAGTACAGTACCATGACTACATCGTTACACTCAACCTCAACTCATAATACAACCACGACAAACCACAAACCATGATTTTCAACTATTTCCAAGTTCACAAAATCAGAGCCACCCATAAACCTGAAATTGTACAAATTTAATCATCAGTATTTATAATTTGCTAAGTGGGACAAATAATACCCAGGATCCAAGTTAATCATATCGCATAGCTCGATATTAATTGCCCAGTCTGGACCAATCAGCATGTCACTCGTTGCCCTGTCCATGCACGCCACCACATTATTAGCCATGTCCTTTTACTGTCCACACCTCCACCTTTGATCCTCCTAGACAGTGAAAATCTGCGGTGAAATCAATCAATCATGATGTATACGTACAAGTTAAAGTGTTGTGCACAAGACAAACATACACATTGTATAACTACATTTAAATTTCAACTGAAACAGATTAGCAAATTCTCTATTTCGTGAATTTAAGCCAAAAGTAGTGTTTGAAAAAAGGAACAATAACTAATTGCAAAATTTGACAAGGACTAACACTTCAGAAAGAATTAGAGATCAACATAACAAAAGACTAATCACACCAAGATTAAATATTTCCCCAATTATGATTACTTCCTTATCCCTGCAAACATCCTTCAATTCAAGAGCAGAGCGAGAAACTTTTACAGTTCAACAATCCCACAAGAATTAATGGCCAACAAACAAAAATTAATCACACAAACATTTCCCCAATTGTGATCGCGTCCATAGTCCATACAATCCTGCAAGCACCCTTCAATTGAGGAGTAAGTAAGAAAAACATCTACACATCGAAAATCCCTCAAGAATTAGAGGTCAATAAACAAAAACTAGTCACACAGATTAAATGTTTCCCCAATTATGATCACTACCATTCAACCCTGCAAACACTCTTCAATTCAAGATCAGTAAGAAAAACATTTACAGTTCAATTGACACGGATGTAATAGAAACACACAATAATTAGGGCTTGAAAAACAAAAACTAAATAGAAAATTCGTTAAGACCAACAACCCACAAGAATCAGGGGTCAAAAACCAAAATTAATCAGACAAAGATTAAATAGCGCCCGAATTATGATCACTTTCATATGACCCCACAAACAGCCTCCAATTCAAGAGCAGCAAGAGCACCAATCCAAAACCCAGTTCAGATAACGATCAAGAGTTAAAGAAAAGGAGTCGTTAGTCTGGAAGCCTTACCGTTCAACAACACGCCCGCAAACCAGTCTGTAGAGAGTGTAGAAATTAATGGGCTTATAAAGACTACCACTCGGTGCCCACGCAATGTGTGTGCGAATGTATTATGTCGTAATTTTGGATTTTTTTAATGAATATACTGCGAGTAAAATAAAATGATCTGATATAAAGAATAGGAAGGCAAAAAAATAAAAATAGTTTGCAAATTGTGCACTAGTGTGTTGTGTTAAGAGTAGTTTTTTATTTTGTTGCATTTTACACAAAAAAACTACAATTAATTGGATTGAAAGAAGACTAAAATAAGAACAAAAAACGTGAGCCGGTATCATAACCGGTCATCACACCAAACTTGTGTTTAGGGATGGTCATCTCATCCGATTCGTTTGAATTCGATCTGTTCCCCACTCCGAATGGATCGATGATTTGAATATTTTTTGAAGAATAAGGCGGATTTGGGGATCTGTTTTTAAAATAATTCGGGGATGGGGCAGGGATGGAGTTGCACATATCTATCCCCTAATCTGCATCATTCCATAAATCGTCCTTGTTCCCCGAATTATCGCCGCTCCCCGAATCATCCCCAAGTACCCATAACCACAATCCTATAACTTAACATACCTATATTATATATAATATAATATCCTAGTAATATTGTTTTGAAGTAAGATGATATGTTTATTGTATTGGTGTCTATCTTAAATATGATAATTTTTTAGTTACTAAGGTTATATTTTCTATAATCAATATTATTATTTCACTTGTATAATCTCTTTGCATGTATGTGTTGAACTCTTGGTAAAGACATTTGTGTAGATTTGTATATTGTTATACTGTGGAGTTTGTAAAGTTGTAATATTGCAATATTGTTTTTATTTTGAACTTTTTTCTAATTTGACCATAAAAACATATTTGGATATCTGAATCTCTGTTTGGATCCCCGATCCCCATTTGGGGCGGGGATGGAGGGGTAGAAAAATCCTCATTTGGGGAATGGGGCGGGGATGGAGATAGGTCTTGGATTTGGAGAATGTGTACGGATATAGTAGTATCCGACCCCGATCTGCCCCGTTGTCATCCCTATTTGCGTTGTCCCTTTATAATAGTAATAGATGAAATAGAGATAAATTGGGGCTCCCAAAAGGGGGTAGATTTGGTACTTTTCTTGATGGGTGGGAAAATAAATGTGTTCCCTGGGCGAGTACAACATATCCGTACTCTACGTAAATTTTAAAGAAAATAGTACCACAATTTTTTGCATACACTCAATATCGATCAGTATCTGTCATCTCAAACGAATCTTGTGTGAGATTCAAAATATCAGATGGTATTGGATGGTATGAGTTAATAGAATTGTGTTTTGATAATGTCCTGAATGTATAATTATTATGTCTAAGATGCATGGTTTTGGCTTCGAATGAAAACCATGATTAACATATGAATACCATCTTTACCCTGGTATAATTGCTAAATTAACTAAAATAAGGAAATTTACATAGAAGTAGTCATGCATTAAGGGGATGAAGTACAAGA
>NMUG010001140.1:0-18846 GCA_002855965.1 Monotropa hypopitys
CCATAAATACTTTTCATATCAAATCTTCTCAAAATCCATAATGTCATATCAAACTCATTTCTTTAAAACACATCACTTTAAAAGCCAATATTTCCTTTAAAACACTTTATTTTGTCAACACCTCAAAAACAATATTTTTGTAAAATTTTCCCAAAAACCATAACATTTCTCAACTTATATAAAGAATCCTTTCAAAACCTCTTTTCTTTCCAAAACCATGTGATCCATAGATTTTATCAAAATTTCATACTATCTTTGGAAACACATACTTTTTATACTAGGAATAGTAATATCCTATCTAAATTATACAAGTCTATAAATGTCCTCACTATTTTGACAAATCTTCCAAAATAGCACACCGGCTCTCCAATCACCTAACAAAGCCCAAAATATGCTATAATCAGAACATGAACTTTTCCCAATAATTAACTACAACTTAAAACCATCAAAACTCTCTTTTCTATCATTTTTACAAAATTTCACATTTTCCCGAGACTAAAATATCGGTATCTTAGCACTGCTAGATACTGGTATCTTCAACAGAGCACAAGGCACTCCTCCAGATACCGCAGACATGGATACCGGTTTCTTGGGTATTTCTAAGATATCGATATCTTCATCAGCAAGATACCGGTTTCTAAAGCTTTATCAAAGATATCGGTTTCTAAGAAAGGGGTTTCTGGGATTCTGAACTAAGACTAAGATATCGGTATCTAAGAATACCTAGATACCGATATCTAGGTCGTCTTCTCCAAAATTACAGAACTTCGACAAAAACTAGGGTTTTACTTCAAAATGGGTTTTCTTCGAATTGAGGTACCAAAACTCCACCAAAAATTCCCAAACTTGGAACATATGATCTTTGACTAATTTATAACAACATAGGCTAAAAGGATTTGGACGAACTTACCCCAATTGGGAGAATTTAAATCCTACAGATCCGCCGAGTGGGTTTTCTCCCTCTTTTGATCCAGTCCGAAATTGACCTAGCAAATCATTACCAAAATTCCTCAAATTCAACACACACAAACTTGAGACTAATTGGAACAACTCTACGTTTTCAGAATCTCAATTTGTTACCTTGTGTGACGGGAATTAAATCGAGAAGTTTTTGTCGCAGACTTGAACTTCAACTCTCTAACCCATTGTTCTTAAATCTCAACCTTCAGCAACTTACCCGATCAATATATCAAATCCTAACACTCACTCTCTTAGATCAGTACTCATTCTCTCTCTCAGGACTCTCAATTTCTCTGGCTGCTATTTGATACAAAACCTCCAAACATTACACTAAGGGGGTTATTTATACAAATCCATTCCGTTAATTTCTATGAAATCCTCTCATCAATACAAAAACGAGTTCCAAACTCTTATCCCTGGGTTTGGGTTCCTATTCAACACATGCACACACCAGTTTCAATGTATATTCAATATTTTTGTTTTACGTCAACTGACTCATCGTCTTCTCTGTCATGGACTGATCTGAACGAGCTTCAGATACCGGTATCTTGGACTTCCAAGATATCGGTATCTTGGCAATTCCCAAGATACTCCTGAGAAACCGGTTTCTGGGGTCCCGGTTGCCAGACCTTTATGAGATACCGGTATCTTGGCTTTCCAAGGTACCGATATCTAAGACCAAAAATCCCAAATTTTCTATAAAATTTCTCAACAATTCTCACACATTCTTACTCATTTTCTTAAGCCCACAATTATTCTAAACCCCATTTATTTAATATTAATGTCATTAAACCACAGAACATGTATTACACAACCGGTTGGTGGTTGCGGTTGGGGCTGGTCAAGGTAGTCCCAACCGGTTGGGATGCAAGTCCGACCGGTCGGGAGTGCTTCTATCTGAAATTTTGGATAAGTTCTGGAAAGTTGAAAAATGATTAATTAAGGTCATTTATGGAAGATCTTTGACACATTGAGTCATGTAATCAATTTAATTATATTTTCCTCTTTGATTTCCATTTATAATCAAATTGTGGACTAAAATTGGTATTTGGTTCGACAGGTACACTTGAGAAAGGCCGTGAGGCCTCGCTCAAGGGCAAGGAGTAAGCTTAATCAACGGCATTCGGTGAGTGTATGGATTCGGTATATGGAAAGTACTTTGCATGTTTTTCAAATGCATGTTCTCCTTAGTTTAATTGTAGAAGGATTTTTGGCATGTCTCTATGCTATACGGAGTAAAAGATGGAAATTGATGGATATATGTCTTCATGGCCAATAGGGGAAACATCCCTTAGTATATTACAAGTCGAGGTCAATACCGCAGGTTGACGGCTTGTAAGTATATATCGAGGTTGTGGCTGCGGTACAACGACATAACATCAATGGATCGAGGTCAATACTCTGGGTTGACGGCTCATTGGTTTTGGGAGCTGCGGTTCCAAATTATGTTAAAAGAGAGATATTAAAATATTATGAAAAAGGGGCTGCGGCCATACACGTATGTAAAAAAACATGGTATGCATGGGCCTGGGAGTATGTATTTTAAGGGGTTGGACCCTTATTTCTTGTAAGTTTAATTCATTGCATGATTTCTTAAAACTCTTGCAATTGTGAAATTTATATATCCTATTCACACTCTAGTTTCCTTGTGTTTTTCTTAAATGCTTGGAAACTAGGTCTTGGAGCTAGCGGTCCACTACTTAGGTTGATGAGATGATTCTTTGGAAGCTTGGATGGGAAAGAAGGCTTGAGGCATAGCTAGGAGAAGTGGCACTTGGCTTGTGTGCCAGGATTTTTGTGGTTGATAAGGACCTTAATACTTTTAATCTTAGTACTTGAACTTTTTCTTAGTATTTGTACTTAGAAGCAGATCTTGGTACTTTGTGGTATTTGCTAGAAGAACAGTTTTAACTTTGATGCTTCTTATTTTGCACTTGTGGTTAGTTGACATTGGTTTTAGAAATTGTGACTCTTGGGTTATAAATGATGAGAAAAATTTTATTCCTCATATTATTGGGTGTTTTTGGTAAGGGATGTTACAGTTATTTGTATCTAACATATTCTTAGATATTCTTTGCTATTTTTGTGTGCAATTTATATCTAGATCTGGATGCTTAGCGGGTTCACTACAAGGAAGGTCGAGGTGCTCATTTGGGTAGCGATGTTGGAGATATTACTTCTTGTTGGGTCTTTTCTTTATTTTTATGTTACAGTTGGTTAGTAGGTGATTGTGAGACTGTGGATATGTTATTTGGAGTGGGTTTTAGTATTGCTTGAGAGTTGTTCTCGTTAGACCTTGTGATGGTCCTTTGGTTTTTATTTTAAATTCCTCAAAAGATATATTCAGGTTTTAAATTATAATTCCGTTGTGTTGTTTAATTATATTGTGAATATGGTTATCCATGTAGATATTGGATATTATGAGTGTAATATTGAGTCATGATTCCGTGGTCGGCGACCTTTATGTTGTTATTTCTGGGATGGGTCGTGACACATACCCTCATGTCGTCGATGTTGGTAGTTACATAATTATCCGGACCTAGACAGACCGGTCTTTTGGACATATTTCATGTATGAGAGCTCTAGGATGGACCTGATCCCATAGATCCCACACAGAGTCCACAAAATGCTCTTGGAAAGTGCTTTGAGCATGACTGTGGGGCCTGCTATGGTGCTCGCTAAACTGTGAGGGATCCCTGACAACCTTTCGCCATTCCCAGCGATAGAGTGGATCCCTTTTGCCCTTGCTTCCTTGTTGGGCCATCCTTTTACCTTCTAGTACCATTTTTGGCATCCAGAAAGACGAGGTCGGACATTGCGGTCTTGGCTTGTTTGTGGGGCCATTGACAGTTGTTGCTTGTGATCAATGGGCCCATCTTGTTGTTAAAGTTGTTTGGACAACCTTTCCACTTCTCTTTCTAGGTGTTTTATCGCCTGGTTTTGTGATCTGACAGCAAGATCCTAGTCTCTGATCGATCTGGATCTGTGTGGAGATTGAGAGCAACATGAACAAGATCGACTATTTCCTACTTAAGAGTAGGAATGTAAATAAAATTGAAAAACCAATGAAATTGATCGGACCGAACCGAACTGATGATTTTTGATTGATTTTTTGATTTAGAATAATTTGATTGGTTTTGTAATAAAAAAGTTTCGAATTCGGTTTGGTTCCAATTTTTTATTTTAAAAACCAAATTAAACCGAAACCGACCGAATAAAAATAACATTAATTTTTAATTTATTTGTACTAATACTTTTTATTTCTACTCATACTTTTTCACTAACAAAATATTCCACATTGATATGTGGTGCTGAGCTAAGAGCTCAGCACCACAGACCAGGCCTTAGGCTAGGCCTTAGGCCATTACCATACCGACCTTACCAAAGGGACCTCAACTCAGAAATGTAATGAGCACACGCTTGTAGGCCTAGATTAATTCTTTCCCACTTATTCTTTATTTGAAACAGGGATCCCACGAGATCTGGTACCATAATGGCTTGATAGGCGCCGATAATGGTGGGAGCGTGGGAACGGTTATGGAAAAGTTACAGATAACTACCATTGCTTTCCATATATACCAGGGATATATATATACCCCAGAAAGGTTAGAAAAGGTACGAAATACTCTGAGCAATATTCTTCTTTCTCTAATCTTATTCCTTTTCATAAACCTAAGCTAACTTAAGCATCGGAGGATCTTTGGGACAGACATCACACTGGAGTCAAGATTATTCTTGCAGGACTCGAAGACAGGAGCAGAAGGGACCAGAAATCGCATCATCACACATAGTTTAAATTTTTTTTGTATTTCCTCTCTGTTGATTCAAATTTTGTGACGAACATTGTATTTTTAGTATAAGTGTATGTATAGTGGTCAATGTATTTGTGTAATTATCTCAATGTAATTAGATTAATAAATACCCATTCTATTTTATATATAGTGAAAGTCACTACTTATTTTATTAATAATCTTAACTGTTTAAAGCATTTTAAATTAAATTGGGTTAGAGCCATTTTAAAAAAATCTAGGTTTGATGATACTACTACATTTTCAATGATACTACTACGTGTTCTGATATTTTGTAAAAAAATATTCTCTGTCCTTTTACATTTTCGATGATAGTACTATGTGTTCTGATATTTTTTTACACACAAAACACCGAATAAACCGAACCGAATTGTATCACGCATATCGGTTTGATTTGGTTTATACATAATATTGGTTGATTTTAATTTTTGAAAAAATAAACCGAAGTTATCGGTTTGGTTTTATATTTACCCTAAAACCGACCAAACCGAACTGTTTACATCCTTACTTGGGAGTACTCCCCCTCCCTGTTGTCGTAGGTCCTATCCTCTGGACAGTCGTCCTGAGACCTATGTGGGCCCCTAACGCCTCTAGCAGGGGCCTTTGTGATTCTTTGTTAGGCTAGGAGTGCCTCTACGATTACCTTGGACACGAGGCTTGGTGTTTTCTGGCGTTCATTGGTGTTGGAGGCGGGTCAGAGTGAGTGGTGTCTGTTCGTTTCCCATCTCCAACCTCTTTTCCGATGATGGGGTTTTCATTCTCATTGATTGCCATTTCCTCGTTCTGATTCGAGTTTGTTTTTTCTTTTGTGAATGAGTTCCCCACAAACGATGCCATTTGTGCGATGGTAAAATCTGGAACTGGTTACCTCTATAAATTTACTATTTTATTTAGATTGATCTGGTTCTTCCTACTGACCTGTCTACGCTCTACTTTGTATTTGCGCTCACAAACAAATGTTAGAGGACCTCTCACCGCTGTTGGCCGGAAGGATCTCGAATGCCTAAGTTAGTCATTGATCGAGAGAGAGAAACTATGAAAAAACACAAATGCAGTTCGTAAGTCAAACTATCATGTACCTTTTCTCGTGGGGTTGAACCTTACTTTTATAGAGCCTTTTCGGATTACTAGATTCTCACTAGGAATCACGAGCTGATTTGGACTTCTCGTCCCTATCATTTGATAAATCTGATATGTTCCGTGATTATCTCTGGATCGTTTTTTCCTTGGATAGCGCCCCTATCCTCATGAGATTTGAATACTTTGCGTATTCACAAGAATTGAGATTCTATTCGGTTAGGTGCGAATAACCGGGACATGTGTGTTAATTGCTATCCACTAGTCGATTAACACTTGTACACGTTACCTACTATATTTGTCGTATTGGTTAACTTCGTCCCGTACTGCTGGGATGTCGACCCACATAGAGATGACCTAATCTGCAGTGTGGATAGGCTGACTTGCATGTGGTGGACTATATTAAAGATTCACCTGCATGCGTCTTACTGTATAACTCTTCTTCTGTGCTACCGGAATGTCACGCCACATAAAACTCACTTGATCCATAGTGCGGAAAACTGATGTCACATGTCTTTCTATATCAAATAGTGCACGCCACACTACAAGCTAAGGCTATATTTGAAACTGTTTCTGTTTTTTGTTTTATTGTTTTTTGAAAACAGGAAACAGAAAATACACTTTTTCTACTTTCATTTTTGAAAATAGAACACGGATGACTTGAAATATAATTTATGTAGAATTGACAAAAAATGAATTTAAAAGTCAGTGTACAATAATTTAAAAGTAAAAATAGATAACCAAACAAATTTTTACTTTCTAATTTTTGAAAAAATTAAAAATAAATACAAAAAACAAAAAATAGAAACAATTCCAAACAAGGCATAAATGTCCAGAAAATTTGAATTTGCATTTTACAAGTACAAATCCTCATTTATCTTACCATATTAACATTTTTTTGAAAAGCAAAATATTATTACCAATTAAAAAAAACATCTAAGAAGCAAACAACACTACAACCCATATTAACATTTATTTTTATTCACAAATTTATGAGTTTAGTCTCTATTTAGCGGTTCATGGGTTCGAATTTCCAATACAGATCAAAACCACTACCAGCCTCTTTGGATGGAGGGTTTTGGTGAGAAAAGAAAGGAAATGGAGGGAGAATAGAATCTCTTCCATGTTTGGATGGGAATGAGAATCACAAATCACACCAAATCACACGAATGTCTATTTTTTGTTTCTCACCAAAAGTGGCGAGATTTGGTGAGAAAACAAAAGACTTTTCTTTTGTTTTCTTTTCTTTTCTATCCTTTGTTTTCTTTTCTCACCTCTCCATCCAAAGGGGCTCTACGTTCAGATCTGAGGCGAAATTCGCCCCCCCCCACCCACACCATTTTTGCGGAGGCCTGAAATAGGGAGGGTTGAAAATGGCTCGGATATTTGAATACTTCGTTGTGTGCGGGCTTGGCCCGGAAATTCAAACGGTTGACGGAAACAGAGGGTTCCATGGGGCAGGGGTGCAGTACTTGTCTTCTCTCCTCGACGAGTACCCTCCTCCCAGCCACTCTCTCTCCCCTCCCCCTCCTCCGCAGCTTCCCACTGTAAGCAGTTAAACTGCTTTTGATTTTTTGAAGATCTGTTTACTGGGATGAAATTCAAAATGAATTCATTGTTTGATTTCTTGTACATCTACTCTCTTCAGTGGAAATATGATCACAATGAGGACTGAAAATGGTTGATTAGGTTACTAGAACATTACAACTCCTTTGGATGGAGGGGTTTGATAGAAAAGAAAGGAAATTGAGAGAGAATGGAATCTCTCCCATGTTTGGATGAATAAACAGTGGAGAGTGAGAAGCGGGGTGAGAATCCCAAATCACTTATAACTCAAATTTTGTTTCTCATCAAAATTGGTAAGCTTTGGTGAGAAACCAATTTACTTTCCTTTCTTCTCTTACCAGTAAGGGAAACCACCCCTTATTTCTTTTTTTTATTCTCATCTGAGTAGCCAAAGGGCACATCTTCCTATTTTTGATTCATTGTTGGAAATGCGTATGTAGAATTTATGACATATAAAAAGGTGGATTTAGCAAGTACTTAAAGAGCCCTACTCGCTCAAAAACTAGTCACATAATGGCCGAATTGACAGGCAAAACAATATATCTTTTGCCGCTCTCTTTTATTTTTGCATGTTATATCAATTGCTTTTAGACCTCTGCTGCTCTCTTGTATTTTTTTTGTAAGTTAGTATCAATTGTTTTTTGATTTCTCAATGTTTAACTGTATTGTGATCTTCACCTTTTCTTATCACAAACGATTATTTAGCTACCTCACTTATACATGTCGACCTTACATGGCACATGGGAGCATCTGCTCTCTCTCAAACTTGGTATCACCGAGCACCTACCAATGAAGCAGGTCCCTATCAAGTACCATTGCTGATTCTGAAGAATGCAAATAATGGGAGAGAGTGGTCCTGATCTTCCATGGAACCAATGAGAGGCAATGTTCCCGATTTGCACTTCCTAGTCTTTCCTTACGTACAGGATGACTTAGTAGGAAGTTCTGTTGGTTTTTCTAATTGACCAGTGATTAAATTGGCTTTAAGAGTTCCCCGTATAAACAAAACATTGCCACTTTCTAGGGAGCCTTGACGTGCCAATTGACTTTAGCCTTTAGGTATAAAAGACAACGTGCCCATCGAATTAGAAATGGCAACCAACAAGTAAAGACTTTGGTTAAGGACAGTAGGCATTTATAGTAGCCTATTTTAGTTACAATATGCTTTGGAAAAGATGATATTTCAGGTGTAGGCTGTAGAGTCACCCATGGCTGTTGTAAGACACTACTAGTCACATGAATTTGCACTTGGATGCATTTAACCACATTTTATGCAGCTATTGTTGGGTTTTCCATAACATTTCCTTGTGGCTATTCAATATATACGTCCATATTAGGTTTTCATTTTTCACGACATGATACATGCATTAAAATAGAACTCCAGGGAATAGGAAGAGAATTTTGGAGTCTATAAATTAATGTAATTCCAAGTCTCCAAAGCCTGATGAATGAACGGATGAATGGTGAGAAATATAATTTCCTGTAGCTTTCAGGATCTCAAGGTTGTGGGATGCCTTAGGTAATCTAAGTGCAAGGCTGAGAATTTTATTCTTCAATCTTTTCTTCTCTTACCCTTTGCTTTAATTTATATATAAATCACCTAAATAGTTCTTGCTAAAATCGAGTTCTTTCCCACATCAGTTTGGTTGGTAATGTTAGAGCTTGTCCACAATTGGTTAATTATTTCCTCCAAAGCCAGTATATGAGCTTGGATGACCACTCCACTCACTGCCAATTGATTTTGAGTTGGATGTTTTAACATGGTATCAGAGTTTGGATTTCAGAGACATTTGGACAAGACTCTCTTGGTTCTTTGCCCATGTTGTTTGTGCCCGAAGTGCATCTTATTTCGTTATGATCAATGTAATGGATCCATTGTTTACCTCTCTAGTGCGGGCTAGGGATTGCACATGTGGATAAGTGTTAGGGTTTGTCCCATATTGGTTAATTATTATCTCAAAAATTAGTATGGATCTGGGCGGTCTCTTCGCTAATTGCCAATTGGTTTTGAGTTGGATGCTTTAACGAGTATCGTAGCGAAAGATTTTAATGTTTGGTTAATGCAAGTTGTAAAATGTATCTACAATTTACACAAGGCATTTTCTTAAATGAATATTTCCCGGTTTCTAAGATTTAATGAGATTAGCTAATAGATGCAAACATTAAACGCCTCTATGGTGTTTAAGTGTTGAATGAACCTAACAATGGCTGCATTCAACAAATAGAAATGCGGCTGTGGTCCCAAATTAGGTTTTTGCATAGGTAAGTATGAGTGTCCTTTTGCATGCTGTTGGAATTAAGAGATAATTTAGGGATTTATTCTAATTCTATTTTAGGTCATGTTGACCATAGTTATTTTCTTTATTTATTTTATTGATTGTAATTGATTGTAGATTGATTGTATTTCCATAGTAGGGTGTTTTGTTTGTGTATAAATTAGGACCCCTATTGTACATTCATAATCAATTCAATACAATTTTATTATTCTTTTCCAATTTGGTATCAGAGCCAAACTATCACTTAGGGTTTGGCACAGTGTCCTGCCGCCACCCATTGGAGTTTGGTTCCCATTTCTCTCAAGTGTGGTCGCCGCTCATTACCTTCGCTGCCGGTTGCCATCCTCCGGCGATATCGCCTGACCTCCTCACCGACCCTTCCTCCATCGGTAGTCCACTCTCTGGCAACCTCTGTCGCCGTCCTCCGGCGACCTACATTGATTGTCCTCCCGCCCGTCGGATTCTTTGGCCCCGCATGTGTTCTCTGTTGGCTTTGACATGCATCCCCTTTTTCTCAACCAGCTCCGCCGTCCAACAACATCACCACCATCCTTCTCCATCTCCGCCGATCCAGTCGTCGCCTATCTACACTGTCGGCCCTTGTCCAGTCGATCAGCTCGCCGTCCAACAGATCCTTCTCCATCTCTGCCGATCCAGTCACCGCCGATCTCCACTATCGGCCCTTGTCCAGTCGGCGTCGATCTCCACTATCGGCCCTTGTCCAGTCGCACCTTGTCCAGTCGCCGCCGATCTCCATTGTCGGCCCTTGTCCAGTCGCCGCCGATCTAGCCACCACCACCTCAATTTGCAGCTCCTCTTTCAGATCTCTCCTCCATCTCCGCCTCTCTCATCCACCGGTCTCTCTGCGGCGCTCTCTCCCTGCGGTGTCTTCATCGCCGGCATCGTCGCCGCACTTGCTGCCGCCACCCATCTCCGGCAACCTTGCTTCTACAGTTGCTGATTAGCTGGAAAACCTTGCCGTTCACTTCAGATCTGCCTCAGTCAATGTCCATCATCCAGATTTGGTCTGTCTCCCTATGACCGACAACCATCGCCGTAGTTCATTGCCTGAGAAGGTAGCTTCCTCATCTTCTGCCCCAATGACTGCTCTTGTTACAGGTATTCCTATCGCTCTTTACGGTAAGTCAGGTCAACCTACTTGGATTCTGGATTCTGGAGCTAATAATCACATGACTGGTGAGTTATCTACTTTTACTTCTCCAGTTACCTCCATTGATCAGTCTGTTTTGCATCGCTTTTGGGTCCTCCATTCCCATCCATAGTCAGGGTAATGCCTGCTTATCTTCGGACATCATTTTTTCCTCTGTATATTATGTCTCTAATTTTGCCTATAATCTTCTTTTTGTGAGCCGTCTTGCGAAAAACCTGAATTGTGCCGTTGTATTTTTGCCCAATCGTTGTTTTTTACAGGACCCGACTTCGAAGAAGATTTTTGACAGGAGTTATGAGCATGATGGTCTCTACTACTTTGGCGATCCTCCTTCTCCCAAAATATCACCATCCAGTCTGTAAGCTTCTGTTTTACTAATTGATGATTCCTCCACTTTCTCTCCGCACACTTTAGATTTATGGCATGCTCGTTTAGGACATGCAAACTTCCAGTATTTATGTCAGTTATTTACATCTTCGAATAAAGCTTGCAAGGACTTTAAATGTGTCACTTGTGAATTATCAAAACATGCTCGCACCACTTATATCCCTCGTATGCACCGTGCACCTAGTGCATTTGACCTTATTCATTCTGACGTCTGGGGTCCTTTGCCTATCACTGCCTTGTCTCACCATCGTTATTATGTCACCTTTATTGATGATTACACCCGTTGCACTTGGGTATATCTTATTAAAAAAAATCAGAAGTTTTTACTCACTTTAGAAATTTTCTACAAATGATTAAAACTCAATATCATACTGTGGTGCGTAATATTCGGTCTGATAATAGTCGGGAGTATATCACTGATGAATTTCGGTCTGCTCTTAATCAAGATGGAATTCTCCAACAACTTACGTGTCCCTATACAACTGAACAAAATGGTGTGTCAGAACGTAAAAACTGTCACATCATGTCTATTGTTAGATGTCTCTTGCGAGGTATGAATGTCCTGAAATATTTCTAGCATATGGCTGTTCTCACTGCCACATATCTTATTAATCGTACTCCCGGCCGTGTCCTTCAAGGAAAAACACCACTTCATATTCTTAAACCCAATGCTATTCTCTTTCCATTATTGCCTCGAGTCTTTGGATGCACTTGTTTTGTGCAAAATAAGAGTCCTACCCGCACTAAACTTGATGACAAAGCTATTTGTTGTCTTTTGGGGATATTCCTCCATGTCAAAGGGGTATCGCTATTATGATCCTGTTACTCGTCACATACATCACACTTTGGATGTTACTTTTCTGGAAACTGTTCCTTTCTTTTCAGGTTCTTCTCCCTCTGCAGGACGAACACTAGTGGAGCCTGTTGTGGCTGACGATTCCACACTACCTAGGCCCATTCCTATTCTTGATTCCACTAGTGACTCATTACCCCCTGTTATCCTTCATGATCCATTGCAGGTTTATTCCCGCCGTCCTCGCTCCGTGTTCGTTGCCCCCCGCTCGTTATCTTTTGGCTGAAAGTACTAATCATCCTATTTCAAAGTATGTATCTTATTAGGGTCTCTCTACCTTTAATAAAGCATTTGTAAGTCAGATTGACTCAGTCTCTATTCCTCGCTCTGTCCAAGAGGCTCTCCAGGATCCTAAGTGGGTTGCTGCCATGAAAGCGGAATTGGATGCTCCTCAGGACAATCAGACATGGGAACTTGTTGCTCTTTCGACAGGTGAGCATATTGTTGGTTGTAAATGAGTGTTTAGTCTGAAATACTTGGCAGATGGATCTATTGATCGATATAAGGCGCGTTTGGTTGCCAAGGGATTTACTCAGGTCCATGGTAAGGATTTTGGGGCCACCTTTGCTCCGGTGGATAAGTTGACTACTGTTCGTCTTCTTATCTCATTAGCTGCTTCTTTTGATTGGTCTATTCATCAGCTTGATATTAAAAATGCTTTTCTAAATGGAGACTTGACTGAGACGATTTACACTGGGAAAGTTTGTCGTCTTCGAAAGTCTCTCTATGGCCTGAAGCAGTCTCCTCGTGCATGGTTTAGTCGGTTTGGCGATGCGATTCTCAGTATGGGATTTATACAGTGTCATTCAGACCACACATGTTTTATTCGTCGCCAGTCTCAAGGGAGGTGTATTATTATCTCTGTCTATGTTGATGATATTATTATCACTGGTGATGATGCATCTAGAATCACTCAAGTGAAGCATGACCTAAGTACGTCATTTGATGTTAAGGATTTGGGCTCTCTTCGTTACTTTCTTGGTATTGAGGTTGCTAGGTCTCGCCATGGTATCTTGTTATCGAAGAGAAAGTACTCTTTAGATCTTCTTCAGGACACAGGTATACTTGGGTGTAGACCAGCCTCTTCCTCTATGGACCCAAACCTTAAGTTAACTGCAGAACTGAGAGAGTTATTATCAGACCCTTCAGTATATCAACGTCTTTTGGGTCGTCTTATATATTTAACGAACACAAGACCGGATCTTACTTTTGCCGTCAGTGTCATGAGCCAATTTATGCATTCACCTCGTATGTCTCATTTGGATGCTGTCTACCATATCCTTCGATACCTCAAGACTTGTCCTGGTCTTGAGCTTTTCTTTACATCTGGAGCACAGTCCGGTCTCTCATGCTTTACAGATGCTGATTATGCAGGCTCTAAGGATGACAAGCGCTTTACCTCTGGTTTTTATACCTTCCATGACAGTCATCTTATATCTTGGAAGAGTAAGAAACAAGCTGTGGTCTCACGTTCTTCTGCTGAAGCTGAATATCATTCTATGGCTCAGGGCACATGTGAGCTGCTTTGGCTCCGATCTCTTTTAAATGAGTTGGGTTTTCCAGTAGCAGGCTCGTCTACCTTGTTTTGTGATAACAAGTTTACTATTATGCTATCTTCTGATTCAGTCTTTCATGAAAGGACTAAACATGTGGAGGTTGATATTCATTTTATTCGGGAAAAAGTTCGATATGGTATTATTATTCCAAGTTTTATTCGGGAAAAAGTTCGATATGGTATTATTATTCCAAGTTTTGTTCGTTCTTCTGATCAAACCGTTGACATGTTTACCAAGTCTATTGGTTTTACACTTCTTCAATCATCTCTTGGTAAGTTGGGTCTCGTCAATATCTTTGCCCCAACTTGAGTGAGAGTGTTGGAATTAAGAGATAATTTAGGGATTTATTCTAATTCTATTTTAGGTCATGTTGACCATAGTTATTTTCTTTCTTTATTTTATTGATTGTAATTGATTGTAGATTGATTGTATTTCTCTAGTAGGGTGTTTTGTTTGTGTATAAATTAGGGCCCCAATTGTACATTCATAATCAATTCAATACAATACAATACAATTTTATTATTCTTTTTCAATTGATGCTATTGACTGCTTTCTCAGTCTTTGTGGTGTGTGTTAGATTTTGAGCTCAGTTTTGTCACTTTTCTATCATTTTGGATTGGCGTGGTTTTGACCAAAGCAGTGGAAAAAGTTATTGAAAATTGGAGAAGGGATAGTGGTAGAAAACGGAGGTATGGAAGTGAAAACAGTGGTCCTTTAATTATGAAGAGGTTCCTGCTGTTATAGTGGTAATTTTTCGCCACTTTAGGCCCTTTTTTCACCACTGGTGTTAGTGTTGGTGAAAACATAAGGCAACCTTGAGCACAAGAGCCTTTCGGAGCATAGGCACTAAGCGAAAGCACGCGTGGATACTTAATTGAAGGAAAGAGCACATTTTCTGTGTATAATGTGTAAGCACACAGGATTCGTAGTAAGAGTTCAAAAGAATCAATTAGCACTATATTTACCCTTTTCATTAAAATGGTTAGGGTCTTATGCGACTGTGTGGTGTGACTTCGAAACGAGTTATAATGGATAATATGACTAGCGGATGACTGAAAAGCACTACAGTTGTAAGTGGTGGCTTCTATGCTGAACATAATCGATAGAATATAATTCTAAAGTGTATAATCATCAAATTCTTGTTCTAGAACTTACAGTTTTTACCATTGTTGTCTCGTGTGTAGTTTATCATTCCACAAAAATTGTTACTTATACAGATTATCCAAATAAAATAAATTAACTTAAAAACAAAATTGTTACTTGTATAACAAAACAAGTGCTAATTTATACTGTTTTGATTTAAAGGTTACAAAAATTAAAATATGTTTTACAAAAAAACTAAAAAGCTTAAAATGTGCCTTTTAAGCTTATTAAAAAGAGCCAAATTATTGTCAAAGCTCTTCTATTATTGTGCTTTTTAGTATGTGGGGTTGCGTCGTGCTTTTACTAAAATTGGAAACTGCATATACATCTGTATGGATCCTTGTTTTTGCGATTGCAATTATCTTTTCGGTCTTCTTTACAGATTTGTGATCTTTATTGATTTTACCTGTCTTTAAGAAATGGAAGATTTTCCATAACTGTCGCGCCTATGTCGAGTTTTAGGCAGCATGTAAATGAGAGCAGTGTTATGTGGACCTTTCTATTTTCCCCACAGTGCCTGTGTCTAATGATATAACATGGGCATAGATGTGAGTATATGTACTATTCCCTACCTAATTTAGCCTCTTGGATTCTTTGATATTATTTTTTTTGATAATCAATAAATTTATTAAAATCCATGAAGGAAATGCCCCCCATGCACAATTGGAAGTTAAAAAAAAAGCTGATCCTGAACATCAGAAAATTTATACCAATTAAAAGAAAAACCTTACCCACTATACCACACTATATTCCAAAAATATGTAACATATCAAGAAATTGATCAAGGGTAATACTCCCTTCCCTCGACTCCCAACTATGCAAACTACATAGAAAAAACTATTATGCTTGAACAAAGGCTTCTCCACCCCATAAAAAATGCCTCATATTACGATCTCTCCAAATAAGTCACATTAAGCAAAGCGGGATCAAACTCCATAGTCTTGGTCTGCGCTTTCCCACTAGGGGCCTCTTTGATTTTATGACATTCGAATAAAAAGAATATTACATTACTTATAAAAGATACATATTGAGCCTTTGATAATATTGGGAGATAAATTTACTTATTTTTCTTTGATTCCCTTCGATTTCTTCTTAAATCCCCTTTGATTTTCGAAATTATACATTAGAACAAAAATGTTATAAAGGTGTGCATCTGTACCCATAACCTACTTTTGAAAGTATATCGAGGTATGTGATTTTGTGGAAGATCCGACGCTTGGACATGCACCCCATTCAATGCTCATATGCAAGTTCACATAACATAGTTTGAAACTGGCCTAACTTCTGGCATTATTGTCATATACTGATTGGCTATAGCCTCAAATCCATTTTGTCTTTCCTAGCACCCTTAGCTTTCTACCAAGTGGGCCATCTGGAAGTTGGGTTCATAGGATGTCCGTGGAATGAAGTAATCCTGTGGTGTTTCTTACGTCACATGGACCATTGACATTCCATTTTTCTGCACAGTTTTTTGAAATTACGATCATATTAAAAATTTAAAACAGGAAGCACTTCGGCACGAGAACATGATGCAATGCAATTTAGTATTTCTTAACATGTAATTACATAATGATTTATTCGTTGCTGCTTTGATTATTATGAAATCCCATAATTGTCAGTCAGGATGATTTTTGAGTGGATGATACTACTTTATTACGCTTCTTCACTTAGCTATTGTAGCTATTGTTTATCTCATATTTCAATCGCCTTAGTCCAACATATGTTGGTTGTTGGTTGCAGTGCGTTCTTCCGGCTGGAGTAGAGTTCTACACGTTGGGCTTTGATCACAATGATACCTCAACTTTTCCACACAGCTATCCAATTGTTTTGACTGGTATGTTTGTATTGCAGACATTACATGGAGTATTTAATTGTAACTGTGTAGGTCATTTTCTTCTCCTAGCACTGAGAGTACTTTGTATTTGTTTTTCGCTGCCTTGCTTTACCAAACTAAAAGCACCTTGACACTGTTGTTCCTGAAAAGAGATGTTTATTTGTTATAAGTATTTGGAGTCGTTTGTTGGCCAATGTCATTCTATTTCTTTATTTGAGACGTGGACTTAGTTGTCGTCCCATCTTGTGTTGGAGAAACTTCATCAACCTCCTTTATTTTTAGCTTCCCTGGTACTTGGCTTTCTACTGACCGCTTTTATTAATTGTGGGAGCACTTTTTTTCTTCCATAGGGTGGATCAGGAAATGAAGAATAATGTTATGAACTGTGGGAGTTAGTATAGTGAAATTAATGCCATCTGCTTCTAGATGGATGCAATTGTTGTTTTAGTGTAGTGTTTGGTTATTTTTGTAAAATTGCTTTTAGGATTTTGATTTTTTAAAATAGGACTCTTTAAGTCTTTCATTTGGAAGGAAGCCAAAATGTGGAACCTGTGGGTTTTTTAGAGGGCTGAAGCCATGTATCTTTCCTCCTTCCTCTTTTATTCTACGTAAGGATTCAAGCCCCTGGTCTCTCCAGGGTTTCTTTCCTTCTCTTACTCTCTCTTTGGTTCAAGACTCCTAGTGACTAAGGGTTTCTGCCTTTCTTTTGTCTCCCTATCTTTCAATCTTTCATTTTTTTTTGTTTCAACGCAGTATCCGCATAAGCGACTAATCTGTGCTCAGGAGCAGCTAGCCCTTCACACTCCCTGGATGTAAACGCGGATATGCAGCGCAACCGGCAGGAATCGAATCCAAAACCTTACAAGTCTTAGTTTCCATTCCTGGGATGCCCTTGCTAACTGCGCTATGTGCCCGGGGCATCCTTCGATCTTTCATTTGTTTTGAGAGTTGTTTGATGAAATATAAAAGCCGCGTCTTTATTCATATTGTTTGACTTTTCAAGTTCAGAGCGCCATGGGCTTAAGCTGTGCATCTTCTCCTGTTCTGCTGGTCTCCTTTGCCTCTTGTGGTGCTGCCATCTCATTTCTCTGGTACCACTGGCGCTCTTCTTTTGACATAAAAAGAGGGATTCTAACCCTAATTTTCTGATTCCCTCTATCGTTGTCTCCTTTCTCTCGTTTCTTTCTTAGTCATTGCTGCTGCTTCGATCAGTCTCAGTCGCAATATACTCCTCTTTCTGTGAGATCTGTTCATATAATCTATGCATTATTATCAAATTATGACTAATCTAAGTTAAATTATAAGATTAATACTTGAGTTTAAAATTAATAAGTATTTAAAAATACTATCAAATAAAATAATATTTGAAGTAATCTCTAAGGCTTAAATAATTGATTGGAAAATATTTAAGGAAACGTTGGTGCTAAAAGAAGTATTTAAAAGATGAAATAAGGTTTAATTAAAAGACTTAATAAGAGTTACGGGTCAAAATGAAAAGATAAGAAACAAAAAGGGTCAAAGTGTAAAAAACACAAGAAGTGTCACGACCCGACCCGATAATTAATAGGACAATTACCGAATTGGCGACGTGGCAGTGTCATAGGAACAGATTACAACTAAGCACAACTATAACATAAAAGCTGCTGAAATAAAAACTGAAACTGCTAATACAAAAACTGAGTACAACGGTAGTCCACTGGGCTCAACAACTGGGTAAAACAAGACCCGACCCGAAATATCAAAAAAGAACAGTACAACAAAACGAAAGTCTACTACAAACTACGGAAGCTGAAACTGAACAACATCTACTAGCAAAAACTATAACTGAAAAGAACCTCTGACAACCCTGCAACTGAAAAGGTGGAACTCTAACAACGGTCACCTAAAAAGCGTGTAAAAACACGTCAGCACGACGGCATGGTGAATATATAAAAGAACTGAATGAACAAGAAGTAAACGTGTGACAAAACTCTTTATATTTTTTAAACGCCTTTCCTTTTTCTTACAATTTCTCCTTTTAAAAGATAACGTTCCTTTCTTTCAAAATCTGTACAAGTGAAGATTTTTCATCAAAAGAAGTGATAATATTTCTTTTCCACTTTTCAAAACCTTTTTCTTTCTTATATAATAATATGTGTTTTTCCATAACTTTCACATTTCCACATTTCCTGGATCTAATATTGATCCAACTATCACAAGATCGAATAAGGGATC
>NMUG010001141.1:0-18844 GCA_002855965.1 Monotropa hypopitys
ATTAAGCATGGATATCATGAAATGAATTAATCAATTAGATCAATCATGAGCTTAATTAACAAGATGAATTATTCATATAGAATAATTGATAATTAAATTATTTAAGCATTTAATCCATCAAAACCTTAATTTGTGACATTTAATTGATTATTAATTTATATTAAATACATTATCAAAATCTAGGGACAACAATTTCGATATGTACGCAGTGCATATCGAAATGCAAAGTCTCATCACTTCGATATGCAACTAGGGAATATCGAAATAGAAAGTGCACTGATCAAAATTCATAAAGAAACATTTCGATATGCATGGGATGCATATCGAAATGTAAAGCTTACTGTTGGATATCAAAGGAGGAGTATTTTGATATGCCTAGGAAACTATATCGAAATACAACACAATGCAACAGCATATCGAAATACATTTCATATCGAAATGCATAAAGAAAACATATCGAAATGCCAAAGCTCTGAACCAACATATCGGAATACTAACATTTCAAAATGTTGAGGGCTTATATCAAAATGTAAGACAAATTGGGGGATTTTCGTGTGGGGCCTCCAGGCCTTCCAACACTCACCCGAACTAACCCGAACCCAACCAATCACAACCAAAGGACACCAATGAAGGATTGTCTTCCAAAAATTCGAGGAGTATATTCAATATAAAATAAATTTGGGATCTAAATCGACCAAATCTAATTAAATGGAGTTAAAATTCCAACTATTCCTTTACTAAATTCTCAACCATTACACCTCACACCCCTTAAAGAAATTTCGTGCCCGAAATTTTCATAAGGAGGAGGGAAGAGGGAGACAACAACCAACCGGAACTACAACTAGATACACAACAACAAGAGGGTACACAACTAGAAATTGATACAAGGGAGGAGAAGTACAATAGAATCGAAACAAATCTGGGTATTTCACCCTCATTTCATCATCTCTTTCCCAAGTGGCTTCTTCAATGCCATGATTTGACCACAGAACCTTCAACAATGAAATCGTTTTGCCTCACAAAATTGCTTTCTAGAATCAAGAATACGAATAAGTCGCTCTTCATACGATACATCGGCCTCCAACTCCATATTATCCCAATTGATCACATGTGAGGGATCCGGTTCGTACTTACGCAACATCGATACATGAAACACGTCATGGACATTAGAGACATTGGCCGGCAATGTCAAACGGTAGGCCACTTCACCGATCTTCTCAATGACATCAAAAGGACCAATATATCGGGGATTGAGCTTCCCTTTCTTTCCAAAACGAGAAATACCTCTTCGAGGTGAAATTTTAAGAAAGACATGGTCACCCACTTCAAAATATAGAGGACGACGACGGCAATCGGCATAGCTCTTATGCCTACTTTGAGCCGTGAGCAAACGTTGGTGGATTAGTTTAATTTGCTCAGTGGTTTGATGAGTTGCCTCAGGGCCAAAAACAGCAGATTCACCCACTTCCAACCAACACACATGAGATTTACACGGACGACCATACAACGCCTCGAAAGGTGCCATATCGATACTCGACTGAAAACTATTATTGTAGGCAAACTCCACCAAAGGAAGATGATCAACCCAACCACCACCGAAGTCAAGAACACAAGAACGGAGCACGTCCTCCAAGATCTGAATGGTACGCTCAGATTGACCATCAGTCTGGGGATGAAAAGTAGTACTAAACACGAGCTTGTTACCCATGGCGGCTTGCAAGCTACGCCAGAATCTAGAAGTGAATCGAGGATCACGATCAGAAATAATAGAACACGGGGCACCGTGCAACTGAATAATCTCACGAATATACAACTTGCTCAAAGAGTCCAAAGATTGAGTAATAAGAATGGGCAAGAAGTGTGCAGACTTAGTCAAACGGTCTACAACAACCCAAATGGCGTCGAATCCACCCGGTGCTTTCGCCAAACCGGTCACAAAATCAGTTGTCATATGCTCCCACTTCCATTCAGGGATAGGTAGGGGCTACAACAAACTAGCATGCCTCTAATGCTCGGCCTTAACTTGCTGACAAGTAAGGCATCTAGCCACAAATCCAACAACATCTCGTTTCATCCCTGGCCACCAAAACGGACGACGAAGGTCATGGTACATCTTTGTGCCACCAGGATGAACGGCAAAAGGAGAGCGATGAAACTCATGCAGAATAGTTTCGCGGCAAAAAGCAGGAACAAATAACCGACCATGAAATCGAATACTCAAGTATGTATAGGCCATCCATCCAGGACTAGCCTCACCCGTCAAGAACTTGGAACGATAAACAACAGTCTCCTCATCACTAGCTTGTGCCTCTATGACATTCTGAGATAAAATTGAATGAATGGTCATATGGCACAGAGTAGCCTGAGGGTTAACTTCCTCGGAATAAGCAAGATAAAGTTAGAGATCACCAACCAACTTCCAATCAAGAATGGATAAGAAAGCCAGGTGAGAAGACTTAATCTTCCAAATATTCCATCCATCGTCGTTGACGCAAGTTAAGCTCCTTTTGAGTGAAGAGATATTTGAGGCTCTTATGATCCGAGAAGACCTCAAATCGTTCACCATACAAATAATGTTTCCAGCTCTTGAGAGCAAAAATGATAGCGGCCAATTCAAGATCATGAGTTGGATAATTACGCTAGTGGTCCTTCAACTACCTTGAACCATAAGCAACCACCCGACCCAATTGCAGAAGAACACAACCAAGACCGGCGTGCGATGCATCACAGTAAATGGAATATCTAACACCACGTTCGTGAACGATAAGAACGGGTGCAGAAGTCAATCTCTTCTTTAGTTCCTCAAAAAAAATTTCACAAGAGTCATTCCATTCAAAACGAACACCCTTCCGGGTCAACCGAATGAGTGGAGAAGCCAAACGGGAGAAGTCCAAAATGAACCGTCGATAATAACCGACAAGACCCAAGAAACTCCGAATCTCAAATACATTGGTAGGACGCGGCCAGGACATCACGGCCTCAATCTTACCGGGGTCAACAGACACGCCGTCACTAGAAACAACATGGCCAAGGAATTTCACTTCCAGAAGCTAAAACTCACACTTGCTGAGCTTGGCGAACAACTGATGTTCACGGAGTAACTCAAGGACAATACGGAGATGGACCTAGTGCTCTTCTTCAGAAGCAGAATACACAAGCACATCATCAACGACCACCACCACAAAGCTATCCAGATAAGGATGAAAGATGAAATTCATGAAATCCATAAAAGTCGCAGGAGCATTGGTCATACCGAATGGCATGACAACGAACTCATAGTGACCATATCTCGTCTAGAAGTCTGTCTTGGCGACATCCTCAGCACGGACTAACAATTGGTGGTATCCCGATCTCAAGTCGATCTTAGAAAAGCAGACTGAACCTCAGAGTTGATCGAACAAGTCATCAATCCTTGGCATAGGATACTTGTTCTTCACGGTCACGCAGTTCAATTTTCAATAATCAATACAAAGACGGAGAGAACCATCTTTTTCTTGGCAAATAGAGCAGGGGCTCCCCAAGGTGACAAACTAGGGCGAATAAAACCCAAGTCTAACAACTCTTGCAATTTTACCTTCAACTCCTTCAATTCGGCAAGAGCGAAACGATAAGGAGGGACGAAAATAGGGTAAGTCCCTGGCACAAGATCAATAGAAAATTGCACGTCCCTCTCGGAAGGCATTCCAGGCAACTCTTCCGGAAAGACATCCGTGAACTCAGAAACAATAAGGGGCAAATCCCCTGGACGGGAATACACATCGTCCAGACACAAACTGGCCAACAAATATTGAAGAGACCCTTGCTTCTTAGGATCACGACGACAATTTTCTAAGGGTTCACTACGATCACTATAGAAGTAGAAAAAATCTCCTTCAGGAGAAAGAATCTTGACACGCCGACGATGACAGTCGATAATGGCATGATAGGTGGACAACCAATCTATGACCAGAATAAGATCAAACCCAGACATAGCCAAAACTATGAAATCACAAACGAATAGTTGTTCCTCAATAGTGAGGTGGAAACCACGAACGATGCGATCTAATGGAACTCTACCACCAACAGGAGTTTCCACCATCATAAGGGGTTTCAAAACATCTAACTTCAAGCCCAACCTAGATGCAAATGATGTAGCGAGAAACGAATGCGATGCTCCAGAATCAATCAACACATCAGCTAAAGAACCATAAACAAGAAACATACCCTGCACAAGAGAAGTGTAAGGCTGAGGCGGCTGAACTGCAAGAGGAGCAATCACTAGAATAGTATAGGCTCTGTCCCGAGCAAACTGACTGCGACCTTGACCACCCCGGTGTCCAGATGACTGACCAGGAACTGAGGTGCTGGTACGATCTGCTCCAGAACTCTAGCCCGATAAAGCAGGACCAATCTGTATATGCTGACCTGGGCGAGTCTGCTGAATCGAACTCGTCTCACTGCGAACACCAGCCTTCGCAAGACATGCAGTAGAGATATGACCGGATTGGCCACACTCAAAACAGACCAACAAGGGACACGCAGAACGGTAGTGCCCTGGCTGATTACAACGGTGACAAACAACTTCCTGCCTGGTAGAGAGTCCAGGGCTTACAACACTAGCCTGTGAGCCTTGTCCCCTAGAGAAATGGAAACGCTCACGATGCCTCTTCCTCCCAAAGCTACCGGAAGAAGAATTGGATCCAGACAACTGCTTCCTAGGTTCCCAAAAACGAACCTCCTTTGGGGCCTCTTTCTTCGGCTCGATTATTCTGGAACATTCTACCATGTCGGAAAAGTTCCTAATCCATTGACTCATTACAAGTCGCTGGACTGAGGAATGCAGACCCTTCTCAAACCTCTTACACTTCCTTTCCTCATAACTAACCAAGTCAGGGGAAAACCTGGATAACATTTAGAATTTGATAGAATACTAAGTAACAGACATGGGGCCTTTCTCCTACCTCTCGAACTGTTCTCGGAGATGATCATGATAAGACTTCGGGAAGTACTGACTTTCAAAGATGGTCTCGAACTCCGACCATGTCATAGCACCAATGGGATCCTGGGCAACCAAAGGGTTGTAGTCCCTAGAAGCTCTTAGTGCATCACGATGAGCCTCGATGAATATAGCGGACCACCATTCATTGGATTCACCAATGAACTGATAGGAGGAGAAGGAAATCCTCAACTGATTGTCCTAGATCCGCAGTATGTCCAGAATTTTCTAAACTTCGGACAACTAATGATTTGCGGCCAACGGAGCTCCCTCCCCACTGAACTTGGGAGGATCCATATGGCAGAATTCTCGAAGAGATTCAATGGCATGATCACCCTGTGCTTCCCTGGGAGGTGCCATCCCACGGCTTTCCTCGGCCATGGCTGCAACAAAGTCTCGCATGAACTGATTTGGAATAACTCGTCCCTCGGGAATATGCACAACTGGAGGGACCTCATCAGCAAAGTCACCATGATGACCGGTGACTTCCTAACTGCTAGCATCAGGGATAGGGAGTCCTAAACGTCCTCTTCCTCGCCTAGGAGCTCTTCGTGGAGGCATAGCAATTACAGAGAAAAGGATGACAAAGATCAGTCAGAATCAAGACTCATACCCTACAGCAGAGTAGAATGGACTTAAAGCCACCGCGACTGTACCAAAAAAAAGTCTACTTCTCAAGAATGAGGCAAATACACACTAGACATCACCTACTGGAGCTAGACTTACAGGAATAGCAACACCACGACAAGGTCTACTAGGGGTTCAATACCACCCTAGGGTATACCAATAGATTTAGAGGAAATATCACAATTTAAGTAGTTTCTTATAAAAACACATGGTCTTCATGCAATGCAAACACACTCCAAGCACACCACATGAATGCAAATTTTCAAAGCAATGCACCCATTGAGACCAAATGTCTCCCCAAAGGCCTAAGTTTTCGAACGAAAGCTCTGATACCAAGTTGTCGTGTCCCGAATTTTCAAACCATATTTTTTTGAAATATAAAAATGACAACATGGACTAATAACTTTAAACCATCTACCCATTCAAATATGTGGAAAATAAAGAAGGAGAAAGGGGAATGCCATACACACGCACACCACCACACATTATGTTTAAGTTTATAGTCCAACTAAAAATAAGTTATTACAGTCCCGGGAACATGAAATTGAAAATAATAAATACTAAAGGAAATCAGCTGAAGATACCCAGCAAGATGGCACCCGAACTCCTAGCTCCAAGTCACACGACTGGGTCGGTACCTAAAAATAGAGGGTGTGGTAGTTGGACCTATGCCCTGAGGGACCGGACTCGTTATTAGGCATTGGACATTCCTTTAAGCCCTGAGGATCCTCCGGCATCCCCGACCTGTCGGAACTACGGACCTTCGGTAGAAGGACTATCCATAAAAACCACTCTGTCAGTAGGGTCCACTGTGTCCCCGACTACTAACCACCGGCTACCAATCTGGTCAGCAGAGCACCAACAATATCCCTATAGCAAGGGTCCCGCTCCAGATCCGCCCTCTGGAGGAGGCTCAACCCTCTGGCACTACCTTGGACACTTGCCCCCGGGCCCCCGTCCGTACAACCGGCCTGGCCCACCAGTCATTCTGGCCCACTAAGGAGCCCATAACGCACGACCCATACACCATTCTTGAGTCCCAAGCCAACATTCTCCTATAAATACCCCCTAGGGGTACTGTTCACGGGATCTGATCCCCGACGGCTACTGTCCTACCTCTCCGTATTTGCTTCTACCTTCTCCACCAAAAGAGACTAACTTAAGCATCGGAGGCCCTGTTGGTCACGACCGACCGGAGGGCACTAACCTCTTTTTTTGCAGAAGCCAAGCAGGGGGATCCATTTATTGTTTAAAGGGACCACGCAAGCCTCCAGTTCATAGATCGACAGCCAGTTTCTAGAAATCCAGCAACCAAGGAAGCACCTGGCAGAAATCAGGCACCACAATTGGCGTTCACAGTGGGACCTGGCTAACCCCTGCCTTAGTGGAAACCTAATATCTGCCCCATTCTAGAACTTCCGAGTTTTCCCTCATGGATGACGCAAATGCCACACCGATAGACCAGGATGCCACACTCCCCCTTGCCCCCCCGCAGCAGCAGCACGTCTCCCTGGGGCTCTTCGCCTCTCCTTCCGGACTAACACCGGAGCTCGGGTCGGCCTATACAGCGGCCATGGATCGGATGTTGAAGGAGAGGAATGCAGAAATTGCGCAGCTCCAGGACCAGGTAGCCAGGATGGCCGGCGCTGCGGACTCGGCCTCGCGATCTTTGGAGCAGCGGCAGCACCGACACCGATTAAAGGAAGGCAGAGAGCGCAAAGGGAAGGGAGTAGCCGAATGGCAGGAGCACCGGACAACTTAGCCGGAGAAAAACGGACGGCGCCCCAGATGCCACGAATCCCCCTCCAGTGGACGATCTTTAGGGATATCATCCGTTCTACTGTATATATACGAAGGGGGGGAATTCGTTGAGGTCCGCCCATGCGACCTCCATGACCTTCGGCCGGAACTAGAAGACGACAGCCATCAAAGGGAGAGACACCACCACCGGGAGGAGAGGCACCATCATCGCTCTCCGGCTTCGGTCGACGACAAAAGGGAGCATCGGCGCCATCGAAGGGACCACCATGCCGATCAACCCACTGGGCAGGCCCTTCAGGCCATCGATGCTCGCCTGGAGCAGCTCATCCTTTCTCCCTTCTCTTGGACCATTGATTCGTCCACGCTTCCTCCTGGTTTCAGTCTGCCAAAGTTTGCCAGGTATGATCCAAAGACTGATGCCTATACCCACCTCATCTATTTCCGGTAGATCGTGGCACTCTACTCCTCAAGTGACACCATCCTATGCAAAGTCTTCCCCACGAGCCTTGGCACCCAAGGCTCGCTCTGGTTCAACAAGCTCTCCCCCCGGTATGTCCGGAGCTTCAGACATCTGGAGAGGACCTTCCTTGCCCACTTTATCACCCACGGCAAGCAGAGGAAAGAGGTCGACTCTCTGATCAGACTCAGGAAACGACCGGACGAGACTCTCCGGCAATACGCCGACCGCTACTGGGAGCTGTACAATGACATCCAGAATTGTGACCAGGGGGTCGCCACATCTTCCTTCAAGATGGGCCTATAATCCAAGAGTCCCATGCTCCGGGAGATCATGCTCCATTCTGTGGAGAACATGGACGACCTCATACAGATGATCGACAAGTTTTGCCAGCTGGAGGAGCTCCTGGCAGAGCGAGCTTCTGTACGGCCCCTTCAGGCGTGGTCTGTCCCCGCTCAGCACAACCGGAGGAAGGTCAATGTTGTTAAGGCAGGAGAAATAAGGGCGCCAAAACCGGAGGACTATGTGGCGGAGACTACAGTCTTCACAGAGCCCATCTATGTTGTCCTCCGGCAGATCAGAGACGAGCCCTTCTATAAGAAGCCGGATCACAAGATCGGGGGAGGACATCCCAACGGAAAGGCCTATTGCTCCTACCATAGGGAGAAAGGCCACTACACAAGGGCATGCCTCCCCTTCAAAGCCTATATGGAGCATCTGGTCCGATAGGGCCACCTTGACAAATGGACCAATCGGTGCAGGACTCCGGATGCCAGACCCAATGCCGCCCAGGCACATCAGGCCGAAGAGAATGTCCCCGTAATCCCATAGTCCGGCAGCTCACTAAATTACTAACGGTTCCTCCTAGCCTCAATCTTGTTAGATTTTATTTATAAATGAAATATGTTCGTTCCTTTGCCTTGTGCATATCGTTTTCCTTTCAAGACCCAAGATCGTGGCTCTGGTAGGCGCAAGCTTCGGGCTTGGTTATAACATGCCGACCACCCCGTGGCTCTGGACATTCCATTCATCCCTATGGCTCCGGATTATGATGTCCGCCCATCCCATGGCTCTAGCAGGCGCAAGCTTCGGGCTTGGTTACAACCGGACCGTCCATCCCATGGCTCTGGATTGTCTACCCACCTCTCAAGACCAACCATCTGGCTTGGCCGGGTCGCTGCAATGAAGACCCTGGCTCCGACAGGCGCAAGCTTCGGGCTTGGTTATAACCTGCCGACCACCCCGTGGCTCTGGACATTCCATCCATCCTTATGGCTCCGGATTATGATGTTCGTCCATCCCATGGCTCCGACAGGCGCAAGCTTCGGGCTTGGTTATAACCGGACCATCCATCCCATGGCTCTGGATTGTCTACCCACCTCTCAAGACCGACCGTCTGGCTTGGCCGAGTTGCTGCAATGAAGACCGTGGCTCCGGAAGGCGCAATCTTCGGGCTTGGTTATAACCTGCCGACCACCCCGTGGCTCTGGACATTCCATCCATCCCTATGGCTCTAGATTATGATGTCTGTCCATTCCATGGCTCCGACAGGTACAAGCTTCGGTCTTGGTTATAACCTGACTGTCCATCCCATGGCTCTGGATTGTCTACCCACCTCTCAAGACCGACCGTCTGGCTTGGCCGGGTCACTGCAATGAAGACCGTGGCTCCAGCAGGCGCAAGCTTCGGGCTTGGTTATAACCTCGCGACCACCCTTATAGCACTGGACATCCCGCAACTCAAACTATGGGGCTATCTTCTTTATATTTGGCATCAATCCAGACCTATCCTCTTATTATAGGGCTATCTTCTTTATATCCGGCATCAATCCGGACCTATCCCCTTATTATGGGGCTATCTTCTTTATATCCGGCATCAATCCGGACGTATCCCCTTATTATGGGGCTATCTTCTTTATATCCAGCATCAATCCGGACCTCTCCCCTTATTATGGGGCTATCTTCTTTATATCCGGCATCCATCCGGACCTCTCCCCCTCATTCTAGGGTTGTCTTATTTATATTCGGCATCAATCCGGACCTCTCCCCCTCATTCTGAGGTTGTCTTATTTATATCCGGCATCACCGGACCACTCTCTCTCACTATGAAGCCATCCGGCATATGGCTATGCATACTCCGGGACCATCAGCCTAATCCTCCCCGGTCAGCAAAAGGGGTAAGATGTGAATAAATTAAGTCATTTACATTGAATAAACTGTATGTTACAGGAAACTAGGAGCATCACAGCAAGGGCTGAGGATGCTCTAGCGAATGCACCTCCAGCGGATCTATGACAGGCTCCCTTTCCAGAATCTCTAGAGGAGGGACCTCGCGCTCCGGCACACATACATTAGTCCGGAAGATTGAATCTGCAGGCATCCCCACGGCATCAAGGGACATCCCCCACGCTTCCTTAAAGGCCATGTCATACCCTAGCTTGAAGCCGACTTCGTGGACCTCAGCGCATAGCTCGTGCACCTCCCGACGGTATACCTCTGTGGTATCTTTGACCCCTTCGGCATAAGCTTTGGTATCCGCCTCGGCCACAGCCTTCTTCAGATCCTCTTCACTAACTCCTCCAGCCTGCCGAGCATCACTCAGACCTGTATCAAGCCTTCCTCTCAGCCATTCCCGCTCTGCCGTTACCTCCTTAATCTGTCGGAGGAGAATGTTCCTTTGAGCTTCCACCTCCTTTAGTTTATCCTCCGTCTGCCCGACACGACGGACCCGGATATACGACTTCCGGAGCACCCACTGACTACTTTTGTACAAATCATCAAGGCTTTGGCAAGCCTGTAGTATCGAAAAGAATCATCAGAAAGACAGTCACTAACGGGGATCCGATCAAGAGAAGGAAAAATACCTTTATGAGGCATGCGCCAACATTGTCGTACATATCCTCAATCGCAGTTGGCAGGGCATTCATGTCAGCCAGCAGCTGTAGTGCCCAGAGAAGGGGGTACGTGATCTTCGGGTCGGCATTGACACCGTCCGTCGTAAGAACGGGTGCCCCAGATTAGTTTCGAAAGTCGGACGCCCAGGGCTCAGGAGGTCCTGGGGCACACGGAGGTCGGGGGCGTCCCTTAAATATGTATCTAGTACCCTCTGAGACCTCTTCATACTCATAGGGCTCTTACTTCACTTGGAGTAATTCTGGCGGGCCTCCGGGAGGTATGACCTCCGGCCTGGTGGCAGCCCTATCCACCGGAGCAGCTTCCTCATCCGGCTCCTGCATCAATACTACCGGAACCTCTATCTCTTGAAAATACTCAAGGACGGTCATCCTCCTTCGGACAAGGGCTCGAACGACCGGTTCTGCCGTCACTTTCCTCTTTCCCCTAGACTTCCGGTCCTCCAAGAGGCTATGGTATGTTGGCTCATATCCCAGAAGGGTGGGGGCATCCCTGCCGTCACATCTCAATAGAGCTTCGATCTGGGCAGCCGATGCCATGCTCCTCAAGTGTTTAGATATTGTTGATACATCTGCACAGAAGAAGCAAAGTTAAGACAAAGTTAAACACAAGAAGACCTAAAGCTGAAATGCCGAACACTTACCAGGATTCCCTTCAGTAGTCGGCAGAGGGTTCCGACGCTCCTCACAAGGACCAAAATTATATTCACCAAATACCTGGAGATAAAGGTTCCCCCATCGTTCTGAATCCGGCAGTCTCATAAAAACATCACCATACGGCTTTCGGGGAGTAAAGAAGTACCAACCGGATGATCGATTCTGAGAAAGCGAGAACATGCCCATCAGATCTGGCATAAAAAATTTCAAGTCGTGCCTTTTGCACAACACCCGGATACAGCCTATGGTCCAGTAGTCGTTCACTGATAGATGATTTGGTGCAAGGTGGAACGTAAACAGGAACTCCAGAAGGAATGGGATGTGTCATGTCGGGAAATGTTTCCGTCCTTCCCTCGTCCCCTCTCGCGGGAGGAACAGTTTTCTGGGACGGAAGAATCCGCGTTGTTGGGATTGTTTTCTATTTAGGGGGTTTTATTTAAAAATGGGTGACGGTCTGAGTGTGCCGGTTTAAAATTTTCGGAGTCGCCACTCGGCATTAAGTTGTGGTGTGCCAAGTCACCTGTATTTTATTTGAAAAGAATGTTTAATTTTATTTTGGAAACGGTATCTGCGAACCAGAAATTCGAAGTTCGTGGATTAAATTATGAATGGGGAAGGTGTTAGGCACCCCACTCACCCTTTCGGTACTTTCATTTTCAAAAGTAAATCTTTTTGTAATCCGAAATCAATTGTTTTCTCGGCTAGAGAAATGAATAATTATTACTGATATGAATGAAATAAATTGAATTAAAAGACTTATGAATAATAGTTGGTGACGGGCAAATTTCGGCCCGATTTGGTTTCTAAAAGAATTACGGGCGGCGTTTCGGCCCGATTTTTGATAAGAAAGAATTGTTTTTGAGCCGGATAGAACTTCGGCGAAAAATGGTTTTCTACGATCGGACAGAATTCCGACTGCGTTTGAGAAAATAATTTTGTTTTGTTAATTTGGTTTTATTTGCGATAGTCGGGCAGAACTTCGACTGTGTTTTGAAAGTAAATTTGAGCCGGACAGAATCTTCGGCTGAAAAATGATTTTCTTCAGTCAGACAGAATTTCGACTGAGTTTGAAAATGATTTTGTATTTTACGGTCGGACAGAATTTCGACCGATTTTGAAATGTTTTATTTGTTTTATTGATTTATTTATTTTGTTTGGAAATTCCAAAGAATATTAAATGATCCGGCATGACCCTAGTCATAAAGCATTCTTTTAATCCGAGTCTGATAGCTACTGCAAGCTTTCACTTCAGAGTACGGATCGAGGATCTGGGTTTTTGGTTTTGAAAGTGTTTTAATGGTTTTTAGTCGGACAAAACTTCAACTGTGAAAAATGATTTTTCTATTTTTGGGTCGGACAGAGATTCGACCGCAAAAATGATTTTTACATTTTTGGGTCGGATAGAGCTTCGACCGCGAAAGAATTTCTATAAAGTGTTTGTTTTTTAATATGAAAATTCCACAGAATATCAAATGCTCTGGACGGATCCGAGTCATAAGGCATTATTTTAATCCGAGTCTGATAGCTACTGCAAGCTTTCACTTCAGAGTACGGATAAAAGAATTTAATTTTTATTTGAAAAGTGTTTTGAATGTTTTTCAGTCGGATAGAGCTTCGACTGCGTTTTGAAAAATGAGGAGGGGAGTTATTTTCATTAAGTGTGAAAAATCCCACAGAATATCGAGTGCTCTGGACGGGTCTGAGTCACAAGGCATTTCTTTAATCCGAGTCTAGTAGCTACTGCAAGCTTTCACTCTAGAGTACGGATACAAGAATTTTAATTTATATAAAAGTATTTTAGGGAAAGCGATTGTGAATCGCTAATGAGAGCTAGAATATATATATGCATGGACAGGGGTGTAAGATATCATATATATAAACCGAGTTGGATATATTCCAAGCTAGACGGCAAGTATATAGCGTACTGACAAGGTCGGGCTATAGAAATGAAAATGTAAACAGTAATTGTATTTTGGGGGCGAAGATGTTTTTATGTTCTTCTTGTACGCGACAGCGGAGCCGGCATAGCCAAGCATGTGTCGAATTCTAACAAGGAGAAAGACATAAAGTAACAAATTCTTTAACAGATATTTGTCCGAAAGTGAAAAAGATAAGTATTAAAAATAATGGCAAATTGTATTGATGTATCTGTACAATTCGGAGAGACTACTTCTGAAGATAGCTTCTTTAAAGTATAGTAGGGCATAGTATCGAACGCGGCCGAATGACTAATGTCGAACTATAAATTAGAAGACTATGAAGAGTCTCCGAAGAATATAAGAGACAAAACGGTATTTATCGTAAGAAAATAGACCGAGATTCGGATACTTCGCAAAGATGCGGATGAAAAAGGTTTAGGGTTAGGACCCGAAGGTTTTTTATTTGAAAAGTAGTTGAGTGTTTGGACGTATAATGGTGTTTTGAGGTGGAAAGATATTTTCAAGGTCTCGATTGTTGTTGTGGTAAGGGCTGAGTCAAAATTTGGGTATCAACAGCTGCCCCTCTTTGTGTACTTTGCGCAGCAATGGTAGACAAATAAAAATTAATGCGTGAAATATTGAGTCACGACTTTTGTTTCTGATTTTTCCCGGCTCCTCTGTGAAATTTGACATCTGCTGGCAGAATCAGAAAACTTTTATGAGTTGTCGATGATGCAGATCTGGCTCATCGAAGTCGCGGTTCGGACCGACGGATTGCAATTTGGGGCTGTTCTTATCCCCTCCCGGAAACTGCTAAGACTTGCCCCTTGGGCGCCAGTTGGGTGCGCGGCTCGAGACTGACTCCCTTTGTCGTTTTTGACCGATGTCGCAACTATAGTTGCGACATAGAGCTTATTTAAGGGCCAGCGGAGGCAGTGAGCCTCACTCCCTTCTGAAAGTTCATTATACCTCCTAAGGTTTAGAAAGATTCTGCACTTGCTCGGATTATCCCGACGATGTCCCGGCGCTCGATCCCTAGATCAGTTCACTCCCGGCGGACTCAGTTCTGATAACACAAGTAAGGTTCCGACTTCTGTTCATTCCTGCACTTAGTAAATTTGTATACATGTACTATAAAATACGCAAGTTAGCCAAAACATGTAGTTAGTTTGATTTCTGTTAAACGCGTAATGCCTGTATCGTAGCGGTTATGCTGTCCGTTGTTTAGAAAATTTTCGCACTTGGGGCGACGATAATTTTTTTGCAAATGTTACTTTGAACTCAACTAGGGCGATCGTTAGTAAGATTGCGCCGCTAGGATATAGAAAATACGACCATATAAAGATGTCGCTGATTGTTTTTTGCAAAATGGCCATAGGGAGATGTCATTGTGATGTTCGGAACTTAGCGATATTTGTAGAAAAATAATATCGAAGTTTTCATGAACCGGCGATCATGATCGCGAAAAATATGTTTTTGAAGATTTGCAAGGTGACCGGTAGAAAGATGTCATTCATTTTTGTAACATTTTGGGACTTGACGGTAACTGTAGGAAATTATTACCGAAGTTTTCATAAGTTGACGATTGTGATCGTGAAAAATGTATTTTGAAAATTTGAGGGGCGACTGATAGATAGATGTCGTCGGAAAATTTTTGGGGCTTAACGGTAGTTGTAGGAAATTACTACCGAAGCCTTTATAAGTGAACGATCGTATTCGTGATAAATGTATTTTGAAAATATTTTAATGGATAGATATCACAGTGCCTTGACATTTTAATGGATAGTCGTAGAAAGTTGCTATTATCGGTGTACAGTTTTTTTGAAAACAGTAACCGTAGATAGTTATTACTGGGATTTTCTGCGCTTGAATTTAATTAATAACCGTAGAAAGATATTACTAAAATTTTGATGATTTTTTAAATTTAATTAGTAGCTGTAGGAAGATGCCACCGTAATTTGAGATTTGTTTAGTAACCGTAGAAAGATGTCACTGAAACTTGATTTTTGTAGCTTGAACGGTAATCGTAGAAAGATATTACCATAAGCGAGATTTGAAATTAATTAGTAACCGTAGGAAGGTGTTACTAACATTTTAAAATTTTGAACCTGAATGAATGGCCGTAGGAAGATGCCCTCTGCTCAGACTTTCGACTTATATCGCAGCAGTCGTAAAAAGATAATACTGTGATTTTTAAAATTTTGCTTGAGTAATAGTCGTAGGGAGATGCTATTACTAGCAATTTAAAATTTTGCATCAGTAATTGTAGAGAGATATTACTGAGATTTGAAGGTTTTACCTGAGTAATAGCCGTAGAGAGGTGCTATTACTGGCAAATGTTATAACTTTGCCCCGGTAATCGTAAAACGATATCACCGAGATTTTGAAAATTTTTACCTGAGTAGTAGCTGTAGGGAGATTCTACTACTAGCAACATTTAATGCTTTGTCCCAGTAATCGTATGAAGATATTACTGAGATTGTGAAAATTTTACCTGAGTAATAGCTGTATGGAGGTGCTACTACTGGCAAATTTTACAACTTTGCCCCAGTAATCGTAGAAAGATATTACTGAGGCTTGAAATATTTACCTGAGTAATAGCTGTAGGGAGATTCTACTACTGACAAATTTTAAAACTTTGCCCCAGTAATCATAGAAAGATATTACTGAGACCTGAAATTTTACCTGAGTAATAGCCGTAGTGAGATGCTACTACTGGTAAATTTTAAAACTTTGCCCCAGTAATCGTAGAAAGATATTACTGATATTTTGAAAATTTTGCCTGAGTAATAGCCGTAGGGAGATGCTATTACTGGCAATTTAAAATTTTGTCTCAGTAATCTTAGAAAGATATTACTGAGATTTGAAGATTTTACCTAAGTAATAGTCGTACGGAGGTGCTACTACTGGCAAATTTTAAAACTTTGCCCCAGTAATCGTAGGAAGAAATTACTGAGACCTGAAAATTTTACCTGAGTAATAGCCGTAGGGAGGTGCTACTACTGGAAAATATTAAAACTTTGCCCCAGTAATCATAGAGAGATATTACTGAGACTTGAAATATTTACCTGAGTAATGGCCGTAGGGAGATGCTACTACTGGCAAATTTTAAACCTTTTCCTCAGTAATCGTAGAAAGATATTACTGAGACCTGAAAATTTTACGTGAGTAGTAGCCGTAGGGAGATGCTACTACTGGCAAATTTTAAAACTTTGCCCCAGTAATCGTAGGAAGATATTACTGAGACCTGAAATTTTACCTGAGTAATAGCCGTAGGGAGATGATACTACTGGCAATTTAAGATTTTGCCTCAACAATCGTAGAAAGATATTACTGAGATTTGAAATATTTACCTGAGTAATAGCCGTAGTGAGATGCTATCACCGGCAATTTAAAATTTTGTCTCAGTAATCGTAGAAATAAATTACTGAGACCTGAAATTTTTACCTGAGTAATATCCGTACGGAGATGCTACTACTGGCAAATTTTAAAACTTTGCCCCAGTAATCGTAGAAAGATATTACTGAGACCTGAAATTTTACCTGAGTAATAGCCGTAGGGAGATGCTACTACTGGCAAATTCTAAAACTTTGCCCCAGTAATCGTAGGAAGATATTATTGAGACCTGAAATTTTACCTATTGCTGGCAACTTTTAAGACTTTGTCCCAGTAATCGTAGGAAGATATTACTGATATTGTGAAATTTTTACTTGACTAATAGCCGTTTGGAGGTGCTACTACTGGCAAATTTTAAAACTTTGCCCCAGTAATCGTAGAAATATATTACTGAGACCTGTCAACCTATAGCCTTAGATAGATGCTATTAAGGTTCCGCAATTGTAAATCTGTGACCGTAGAGAAGTGTCGCTGAGATTTTGAGATTCAAAATCCGTAGCCATAGAGGGATGCTACCTGGATTTTTAAAAATGCAAACCTGTAGCCTTAGATAGGTACTATCGGGGTTTGCGAATTTTGAAATCTGTAGCCTTAGAAAGATGCTATTGAAGTTTTGAAACTTTGAACTATGTAGCCCTAGAAAGATGCTACCGAGTCTTTTGAAAATATAAATTTGTGGCCTTAGAAAGGTACCACTGAGATTTTTGAGAACGTAAGTCCGTGGTCTTAGAAAGGTACCACTGAGATTCTTGAAAACGCAAACTTGTAGCCTTAGATAGATACTACCGCAGGTTGTTTTTGAAAACGTGAAACCATAGCCTTAGGTAGATACTACTGTAGGTTTATGAAAAATCTAACCCGTGGCTTTAGAAAGGTACCACTGTAGGTTTTGGAAAATTTGAATCTGTAGTCTTAGAAAGGTACTACTGAGACTCTTGAGAACGTAAACCTGTAGCCTTAGGTAGATACTACTATAGGTTTTAAAAATTTTGTCCGTATCGATAACCGTAGAAAGATGTTGCCGAATTTTTGTACCTGTAGAGTTTGTAGATATTTGTTACCTAAACTTGAGTCATTTGACTGTCAAGATTTTGATGATTTCTTTATTTGTTTTGTAGAATGACTTCTAGGCATAGACTAGGGAAGGAGCCTGCGGACGAGGCTGGACCTTCTAGACCTGCAGAGAAGGAGAGGGAGGAGTCTCTCTTTGACATTGATGATCTAGACTTTGTGATGGATGTAGGCGACGTGGTAGCATCCAGATTTGGATACTTTGAGACTTTTTCCCCAGATGGTGTGGGATCTCAGCTGAGAGGGACGATGGTTCCCGAGGAGCTTAGAGGAGCCAGCTTGAGTGTTTTTGATACACCGCTTCTGAGGCAGCTTCAGTCTCATCCTTCGATGTACTTGCGAGCCCGGGTGGTTCCAACTGAGAGGACTTTCCGTAGAGCGTGGTTTCAGGCAGTCGAGATCTGCAACCAGGCGCATCCAATGTATAGAGATTTTCTGGTCGAGTAGGGCTTTGGCGAATTTTTAGCCATCCCCCCATTTTGCTCGAAGCATACTTTAATGCGGGCCCTTGCCGAGCGTTGGTTCAGTGAGACCAACACGTTACATTTAGGTGACTGTGAGTTAGGCGTTACTCCCTTTGAGTGGACTGTCATCACAGGTTTGAGATTTGTAGGAGTCCCTGTCCAGAGGACGGAGGGGACTGTTGATGATGCTGAGAGGGTTTTGGGTATTCATAATTATGAGATGAATGAGAGGCGGATCCTGGGATCAGTACTGAGGGGCGGAGATTTCTTCTATTCCATACAGATAGACGGCCGGGAGTTGTACCAGCGGCAGCGTCGTTTACTTCTGTATTTGATAGTGTCATGCTTCTTGAACAACAACGACATTGTTTTCAGTTGCTTACGTCGGGATGGTGGATTTCCCGGATGGAGCCCTTTTTGGTTGGGGTCATTTATATTTGCTTCATTCCTCCAGGCTATGAGGAGGAGAGTTAGTTGCCCCACACCGACACAGTTGGGATTCTGGACCTTTCTACTATGGTGGTCTTTTGAGCATATGAGCGTAGGGCGCCCCCGTCCCACTGGCCTGGAGTATTTCATTCCCAGGGTCCTGATGTGGCCGCATCT
>NMUG010001142.1:0-18841 GCA_002855965.1 Monotropa hypopitys
CACAATTGCTTTGGATAAAACAAATGCTCCTTGACTATAGTTTTCCTATTACCACCATGACGGTCTTTTGTGACAACACCAGTGCTATATGTATTTCCAAGAACCCCGTTCAACACTCTCGCACTAAGCATATTGATACACGACATCATTTTATAAGAGAGCTCGTTGATGAAGGGATTGTCACACTAGAATTCATCACCAATAAAGATCAAAAAGTCAATATTTTTACCAAAGCGCTTGATTCTAATAGGTTTGAGTTCGTAAGGAAATTCATTGGCTTGATTTCATTTGATGATTAGATTGAATGGGAGTTCTTATTTTATTCTTGTGTGCTTATGATTCTTTGTATGTCATATGTTTATCCATGTTTTTGTTTTTGCGCATGTCATGTTTCTATGCATGTTTTTCTCTTATGCATGTCATACATATCTTCTTTTCATGTTCGTTCACTTGATTTATTGCTTTTGTTTCAGGTTTATAAGTGTTTTCCTTGCTCTAGATTTCTCTCGTGTCAGATACGTATCAGACACGTTTCAGTTATTCTTTTTTCCCTATTGTCTTTCCGAACAAAAAATGGGGAGAAATAATTTGAGGGGGGAGCTAACATTGTTTTTGCAGAGTTTGTTGGCTTATTTTGGCTATTGTTGCACTTTATGATTCATTTTATGTTTTGCAGAGAGTTTTCTCTTTTGCAGGGTTATTTTGTACAAGCGAAGTATCATTGTCTTTATTTTTATATCTAGTCCTTGCTTTCTCTCTTGCTTTCATAATTTGTTGCCTCTGTGCTGTGTAAGTTTATTTTGATCTTCTTTGCTTGCAGGTTTTTGTAGAAGCATAGGTCCTAATTTTATAGCAAGTAGTATTTGCTGTTTTAGCCAGATAGGTTTCTATTTTGGCTTGCCTGTTTTTGCCATTTCTTCTTTTTGTTGTTTTTGTTCTGGAAAAGCCAAAGAGGGAGATTGTTACCGTTTTTCGTATTGGTTATTTTCCGGATAAAAGTTGTATCTTATTTCTTTTATTTTGGTTTGAGGTAGCATAGATTAGATGTTTCTCTTCCCGAGCCATGAAGATCTTGATGCAGCGCAAGGTGCATTGACATTCAAAGGTTCATTGAAGGGTCACTTTATCGTCGGTATCAAATTCCTCCTTGATTCCTTTCATTTTTGGTCATCTCCTTAATTTCCTTCATCTTTGGCCAATCACACTCGGAATCGATTTCCATGCTTTTGGAACAGGTTCCCATCTCAGTCCCTCCCTTGTGTGTTTTGGTTTCATTTTTGGCCCTAGTTTTGGGTTTGTCCAGCAGCCTTGGGTATTGGTTCCCACCTCCTGGGAAACTGGTTGCGCGCACCCGGAACCGGTTGCGCAATGCACCGGAACCACTGCGGCTGTCGCTGGAGTGGTCTTCAATTCCTTGCTTCATTTTTGGTCCCTCTGATCAGGGTTTTGAACTTCCATTTGGTCCTTCCTCCTCAGCTTTTGAATTTATTTCTCCTACCTTTCTATTGTTTGATCTCACCCTTCTAGAATCCTTAAAAATTTGCTTCCCCCTAGTATAGTAATGGGATTTGGTATGGCTTCTGGTTTCTGAGGAGACCTCTTGTTCTAACCAAGAATATAGCCCAGGTTCCTTAGAATTGGAATACTTCCCAATGCTCTGAATTTGTGACATGGAGTTGGTCCCTTGAAGAATCGCCCTTCTTTTCTTTATGCCATTAGGAGTGGCGATTAACAATCCATTTCTCCTGATCTCAGAGGCAATTCTGCCCTTGATTGGTGTTGCAATGTCCCGACCTGACATCTTTTGACCTGAAAAGAAACGCAAATCACAAGATTTCCCATAGACGGTGCTAATTGTGGGTGAGATTTTCTGGAATTACCCAATGATGGTCAAAGCGATCAATTCGGAACTTAATTCTTTAAGTCTTCACTATGCTACATCCACAAACAAACCTAAAAGACCTCTGTCTCTTGACCGAGAGGGCGCTCCGATATTTAAGTTAAATCTTTCTAAAAAAAAACTTAATAATTGAAAGAGGAAAATTGAATTTTAGAGAGAGAGACTCAGTGTGTATATGTATACCTCCATTTGTGATCTCTTTTCTCCTTTTATCTTCAATCCTTTTCCTTCTTCTGATCCTAGAACCCACCTCCCATTTTGGAATGTTGAAGGGTGGGTCCAACTAGACCTTTCACTTTCTGCCATTTTGAGTGAGCCTCATTTCTGTCTTTATTCTAATGCTTAATGCGTCTTTATTATTTTCAATAACTCAATTTCTATCGTTACTTTTGATTCTTGACTTTTCACTCTTTGTGTAATATTTTTCTATCTGGAATATATTTAATAATTAGAATTTTTCATTCTACTCATTAAATAAAATCACGACTTCTCATCCTAATCAATTCTTTATGTTGGCTTTTCTCATTCTCGTTATCATCTTTTTATTAAAAATATTCTTCCAATTATTTTCGAACAATCTCCCTATACATTGCACTACTGCCACACTCAGCGTTCTCTTATAATATGCATTGTAGCATGTCTGTTGTCGCAGCACTGTTCATCCTATTCTTTTTTATTCGAGATGCTGATCTTTGTTCGGGGAAGGACCATTTCTTCTTGGGAATTATTATTCCTGTTTGGGAAGGACCATTCCTGCTCGGGAATAAATGTTCCTGTGCAGAATAGACTATTCTTACTCAAGAATATTTTCTTATATATGAATAAAATATCTTTCCCATCTTTTTGCAATGCTGATTTGACTTTCATACCCCTAAATTTGATTTTACCTACATCTAACAAACAATCATCAAACTCCCATGAATAATACCCTTTCTTGAGAGGTCCCTATAGAAGTAAGACTTAAATATTACATATTCAGAATTCAAACAGAATAATCCAACATGAGAAACACTGAATCTAGGATAGCATAAATTGGCATTCAGCAACATCAGAAGCAAGAGTGTCCTGAAAAAGGTCATCCATATTGGCACAAGGCTCTACGATATAATAAGCTATAATTGTCATTGCAAAAAGATTCGAAATGTTTCGCCCTATGATTAGCATAAAAAGGGAAAACTAAAATACTAAAGAGCATACCCAGAAAATGACTTCAAAACATTTGAAATAGTGAAGGAAATATTAGGTAAACTATACCAAGCAAACTACACATAGCTTCATGAGCCTAGAAAGGAAAAAATTAATCCTCCATCTTTTTCATCCCTTTCTAATCTGAGATTTCTACAAAATACCTGATGAATGATTTCTCGTCTCAGTTCAGCTCGCTTGAATCTCCTTCTCCTTCCTCTCTTTCGCTACCTGCAAAACAATGATTGAAGGAACATATGGTGAGGGTTGTGTTCTTGAACCACCTCCGACGAACAAGTCAGTCCCTTCTTCAATGGAGAGGAAAGCTAGAAGTAGTTGGAATTGCATTATATACACTTTGTTGTAGGGTTTAGCTTGCTTTAGTATGGTCTTCCACTTGTTCTGCCAATCTCGACCACATGGGTTGGATTCAGTGAGAGTGTACCACCATTTCCATATTTATTGGATGCTCTCACAACGGATTCCTTGATTATAGGCACCCGTTGCTCTATTAGAGGTGTATATCATGGGAATGTGGTTGTTATCCTTTGTCTCTAATAGAATGTCGGCTCATTCTCCTGGGTTGTTCTTGGTGGTCAAATGGTGTTCGTATCATTTAACGTCGACACGGTCGAGCTCTTTTGTGAGCCGGTCTATTTGTGACTGAGTTGTTCCCGCACCAGCACCTGCTGACTTGATGTGATCTTCCCCTTATCTGTTGCTCCCCTGTTCCTGAGCTCTCAAGTCAAGAGGTTAGGAACACTTAGACTTCATCGAATGACAGTTATATTTTCTTGAGAATCATGCTCATTTAATGCTATTTTCATCTTTTTATTGGAGGGACATGTGCCAAGCATTGAGGGTTTGGGCGCATCCTTTGACACTTCATCTCCAATCGTGACCGTTGATTTTCTTCTTTTAAAGAATCAATTCTGTTCAATCGGTGCCTTGCTCCAGAACTTATCGCTTCCTTCGGTCACCTTGATCCCAATCTTTCTATCCCTTCTTCATCTTTCATTTATTCTCAAATTAGTGCATCAAGGATTTGTCTAGGTACGCCCCTATTCTTGCTCTCTTGTTCATATTGTCTTCCTATCGATTAGGTCACTCAACTCTTTTTATGGCTAGTTCTAGTAGACGAACTGCTTCTCCTCCTGCTCCAGTCGAAGAAAACATTGAAACTATTCCTGTAGTAGTCGGACCTTAGCCTTAAGGGATCATACTCATCCTAGGGGATCGTACACAGGTTCAGACCCTAGGCATCCCACGACATCCCGAATCGTCGGTTTTATGAAGCTTAGACCTCGAGACACAGTACAAACATTTGGACAAAGCAAGGGCTTGTCGGACGGGTGACCCCAGGCCTCCAACTACCAAACCGATCGGTAGAGCATCTTGCGCAACCCTTGTGGCAAGGGCGTGGCTACCGACCAACCGGCTACCTAGTAGAGGGTCCACCCTCCGGCCATGACCCAACACAGAGCGACTCGACCACCCGCTTCGCAGATCCCCCATCTGTACGACCGCACCGGCCCGCCAACCGCACTGGCCCACTTGGCCCACCACGTGTACCATTCGGGCCCAGCGTCATACGGGGAGCCCACAACGCGTGGTTCACGCGCCAATCTTGAGTCCCAAGCCAACCCACCCCTATAAATACCCCTCAAGGGTACTGTTCACGAGATCTGATCCCCGACAAGAACTGTCCAGCCCGACTAAACTGTCTTTTTGTCTTCTTCCTCAAGAGACTAACTTAAGCTTCGGAGGCCCCATCGGTCACAACCGATCGGTGGACACTAAACTTTATCTTGCAGGAGCCAAGTAGGAGGACCCCTTTTTGTCTTTACAGGGACCCCACTCGAGCTTCTGGACCGAGCGCCTGTCATTCAACCCATACCCGCAGCCGACGAGCCATCATCCGAAGGGTCAGCCATTGGAAAAGGTTGAAGAAGGAAAGCAGCCACAACAATTGGCGACTCTGTTGGGGAAGACTACAGTCATCTCCAGATCTTCAGTGGTATTTCTAGCATCTTTCAGCGTTACAAATCCATAGGAACCGAAGACAACTACGTTCGGCGTGCATTTTGTACCTATCACAAGGAGAAGGGGCACTACACCAGCGCCTGCGAGTCGTTCAAGGCTTATATGGAACTCATGGTCCGGCAGGTCCATCTTGATCGGTGGATCGACAGGCAAAAGACATAGGAAGCGGCCCGACAGCCCAGGCCACTATCTAGAGCGGAGGAAAACATCCCGCTTATCCCATAGACGACCGGCTAAGCCTCTGGATACTTGTATTCCCAAGAAGGGACTGATAACTTGCTCTTTTTATTATCAATGACAATTATTTTTTGTCGTTCATACTTGTTCTGGTTCACAAGTCTTGGCAGGATCAGGGGACATCCCCCCAGGAAAGGAAGGGATCAGCTTGAGGCAAACCCTCTCCAGCACAAATGGAGAACTTATCTGCCAAGATTACGGAGTCAGGTCCGGTAACTCCCAACAGAAGCGTGGCTCTGGCAGGTACAGCTTCGGACTTTGATTATAACCTGCCGTCCACCACTGTAGAGGCCAACAACTCCATCCCTCATTACAGGATCATTCGCTCAGGTCCGGTAACTCCCGACAGAAGCGTGGCTTCGGTAGGCGTAGCTTCGGACTTTGATTATAACCTCCCATCTACCACTGCAGAGGCCAACACCTCCTGTAAGACCTATGTTGTGTTTTAAGAATATTAATAAATCATAATTAAGGTTTAGAATAATTTTTGGGTTTATAAAAGTGATTAAGGAATTTTGTGGAAGTTTTGAGAAATGGAGTTATTAAAGGCTTTAGGAATAAAATAAAATCTAATTGCATGTTTTAATTAAGTTTTGGGGTCCTAAAGCAAAGATTAGAAGTTAAGGGGGGAATTTTGTAACTTAAGAAGAAAACTTTGAATTTTGCTGTGATGTGTCGTTGGGAGAGGAAGAGGTGTTGTGGTGATGAAATCTGTATTGTAGCTATACGCAACATGTGTGTAAATAAAATAAAATGGTCTGCATGGTTTGAGGTGTTTGAGAATTTGGAAGGCAAGTGTTGGATGAGGTGAGAGGTGTCAATGCAGTGTTGTATTCCATTCTACGTGTATGAGTATCACCTCTTAGGAGTTGTATAAACAAGAAATGAATAACTAACGTGAGAATACTTCTCAAAGCATTAAATTAAGCTAAATTGTATCTGAGAGAGAGAGAGCAAGGAGGAAAGTCGTGTAGGAGAAGAAATTGGGTTGCTGAGATTGGTTTTGCAGAGGTCTGGTGAAAAAGAAGATGAACAATAGAGGGTTGTAGAGTAAGAACCAAGTGTGGCACAAATTCAGGATTTTATTTGAGCCATTTGAGGTAACTATTTTTAAAACAAAATGCAGTAGTGTAGCAAATCATTCATAGATCGTATGTTCCAAATTTGAGGCTGCTCGGAGTAGTTTTGATAGGTTGATTTCGATCAAGATCAATAGGTTGAGAAAAGAGGAAGAATCTGAGTTTGCAGCAAATCTTTGGGAATTTATTCTGAGCTTTTGAGGTAAATTCTTTTGAATCTAAAAACGTAGAAGTATTGTAAATCTTTAGTAGAACATATGGTCCAAATTTGGAGGAAATCGGATAAGTTTTGGTATGTTAATTTGAGAAAAAATCAAAATAAAATCAAAACCCAGAACTGTTCTTCGAAGTTCTGTCATCTCCTCAGATATCGATATCTAGGAGAGTCAAGATATCGATATCTTAGGTAAATAGGCAAGAAACCGTAGTCTGTTTAAGAAAGAAACTGGTATCTCAGTAAGTCCTAGATATCGATATCTGGGTCAACCAAGATATCGATATCTCGGGACTGTGGTATGCCAGTTATTGCATGGCCGAGAAATCGATATCCTATGAGAGGTTCCAGATATCGATATCTGGCCAATGCTAGATATCGATATCTTGTACTTCGAGAATTTTGTAAATTTTTAGAAAAATGGTAAAATTTGGGATTTTAGTATAAATTTCAGAGGGTTATTTTTAGCTAAATCTTATAAGGGCAGTTTGAGAGTATTGTAGGTGTTTGAGAAGCCGGTGGGCATTTTTGGAAGAATCGTCAAAAAGGTGAATATTTTTTTAGTTTTGTATAATTTAGATATGTTAATATTATTCCTAGTATAAAATGATATATTTTCAAATGTGTTAAGAAAAGGGTATAAATCCTATGGATCACATGTATTTGAAAATAAAAGAGTTAAAAAGGGATGTTTTGAGATAATGAGTAATTTTGGTAAAATAATTAATTGTTGAAAGAGGTTGTTTTAAGATGTAAAGTGATTTTTGGGAAAATGATTGTTGTTCCCTACTACTGGGACGATATTACGAGCGGCCCTTGGATCATATCCCATGTACGTATCGGAAATGATATGCAAGGTTATAGATCTATCATAACACTGGTCAGCGAAATTGAATGACCTTGTCTATTATAGTGAGATGTGAGTTTTGTGATATGTTGGGATGGATTGTTGATCGAGATGATAATTGGAAATAAGTTTCTAAATAAACATGATAAACAATGGGAATTGGTAAATCAATATGGGAAAAGGGAATTTTGGTGTGCGTTGGAAATAAAGAGTTTTTGAAAAAGAATAATAGAAAGAGAATATGAAATATCTTAAAGTGTTGAGTTTTCTTCTAAAAGTAAAGGTTTTTGGATTAAAAGATGAGATTTTGAAGTAAAAAGACATGTGTTTGGGAATAGTGATCCTTAGCTATTTTACTTATCTTTATTATGCATTTCTATATGTATTCACCAGCCATCGTCGCTGATGCACATTTGTGCTATTTCTTTCAGGTGTTGGAGGCTGGAGTCCACAGTTCAGTCTAGTCCAGCTACAGTAGAGTCGTGCTATTGTCATTAGTGGTGGGGTGAGTCATTTTATTTACTCTTTGATGTATTTGAGAGATTGTTTAGCTCTCACTTTGAGTCTGCTTTTCAGTTTGTTCAGTCGAGTTGTAGTAGTGGTTGAGCTGAGTTGTTCAGTTATGTTGAGTTGTGTTGTATCAGCCATGAGCCTAGAGAGTTGTTTTTATATTTTGGAGTTTGTATCATCTGAGATTTATAATCAGATATGTGGAGTTTATTTCAGTTATCTTATAGTGAGTTGTAGTTAGTTGATCCTGTCGCCATGTGTCATCCTTGGATAGCTGGCTTTATAGTTATCAGGGATGAGGCATGACACCTTCATCCCTCATTACGAGATCCATCCCTCATTACGGGATCATTCGCTCAGGTCCGGTAACTCCTGGCAGAAGCGTGGCTCCGGCAGGCGCAACTTCGGGCTTTGATTATAACCTGCCGTCCACCATTGTAGAGGCCGACACCTCCATCCCTCATTACGGGATCATTCGCTCAGGTCCGGTAACTCCCGATAAAAGCATGGCTCCGGCAGGCGCAGCTTCAGGCTTTGATTATAACCTTCCGTCCACCACTACAGAGGCTGACACCTCTATCCCTCATTATGGGATCCATCCCTCATTATGGGATCATTCACTCAGGTCCAGTAACTCCTGGCATAAGCGTGGCTCCGGCAGGCGCATCTTCGGGCCTTGATTATAACCTGCCATCCACCACTACAGAAGCTGGCACCTCCATCTCATTACGAGACCATCTGTTCAAGACCTGGTAACTCCAGGCAGAAGCGTGGCTCCGACAGGCACAACTTCAGCCTTTGATTATAACTTGTCGTCCACCACTGCAGAGTCCGGCATGTCCCTCATTACGGGACCATCTTTTCAAGACCCGATCACTCCCGGTAGGGCATGGATCCGACAGGCATAGCTTCGTGCTTTGATTATAACCTGCCATCCACCCCTGTAGAGTCCGGTACATCCATCCCTCATTACAGGATTATCTGTTACATGTCTTATTATGTCCGGCATACTCCGGACCTCCGTCCCTCATCATGGGGCCATCTATTTATATGTTCAGCACACTCCGGACCTCTGTCCCTCATCATGGGGCCATCTATTTATATGTCCGGCATAGTTCGGACCTCTGTCCCTCATTGTGGGGCCATCTATTTTTATGTCCGGCACAGTCTGGACCTCTCGCTCTCATCACGTGGCCATCTATTTATATGTCCGGCTTACTCCAGACATTGAATGCTAATGGAGCCATCTCCTTATGGATGGACTCATCAGTCTCTATGCCTCTGGATTTCTATCAACTATTGAGGGATCTATTTCAGTACGTCACCTACCAGACATGGAAAGGTAACTCTAAAAAAACAAAACTTTTATATTAAAAGAATCATGTTCACAGATTAATACAGCCAAAAGTTTGGCATCTACAAAAGGATCTGTACTACAAATGCTCTGGCGGGAGAGCCTCCGACAAACCATCCAGGGGCTTCTTTTCTGGAAAAACCAGAGGGGGGGCTCAGGCTCTAGCACAGACACCTCAGCCTGGAGGGGTGAATCCTCAGGCACTCCAGCGGCATTAAGTGCCCGCCTCCATGCTTCTTTGAAGCCTCCCCTATAGCTGACCTCATGAGCTTCGGGGCAAAGCTCATATACCTAACGACGGTACACTTTTTTGGCATCACTGAACCCCTCGACATAGCTCTTGGTATCAGCATCAACTACGACCTTATTAAGCCTCTCTTCAAAGTCTCCTTCTGTCTGTCGGTGACTACTCCCCGCTCTAGCAAGCATCTCTTTTATCCTGATCTGCTCTGCCGACACCTTCTTGATCTGCCGAAGGAGGAGGTCCTTCTGAGCCACCATAGCTTCAAAGCTAGCTTCCGCCCTGCGAGCTCGGCACTCTCGCTTGAATGCCTGCTGGAGTACCGATTGGGTACACTTATACAGCCCATCGAAGCTCTAGCAAGCCTGCAAAAACTAGATTAACCATTAGTAAAATTTAGCAGCTAAACTTGACAAGAGAAAGGTGCTGGTACCTTTATAAGGCTTGTCCTGACATGATCATAGATATCCTCCACCCAGACGGGAGGGCCCTCATGTCGGCCGGCAGCTGTAGTGCCCAGAGGAGGGGGTGCGCGACTCTCGGATCAGCATTCACACTGTCCATCATCAAAATAGGCACTCCGGAATACTTGCAAAAGCTTGGAGCCCACGGCTAGGGTGGGACCAGATCAGTCGGAGGAGAGGGGTGATGTGTGGCGGTGAATCTCATACCCTCCGGTATCTCTTTAAAATCAAGGGGTTCTTCCTTCACTTGGTGTAGTTCTGGCAAATCCACCGGAGGAACAACCGGGAAACCAGCGGCAGCCTCGTCCACTCGAGCAACTTCCATAGGCTGCGGATGGGTTGTCACTGCACCGTCTGTCCCCTCAGTGGCCTCTCCTCCAACTGCCGAATGTTCTGCCTCGAAGTATTAAAAACGACTGAGCCTCTTTTGAGCAGGGGCTCGCACACGAGGGACTTCTGCCGCCTTTCTCTTCCCTCTAGCCTTCCGGTCTCCCAAAAAACTCTGGTAGGTCAGCTCGGACCCTAGAAGAGTGAGAGCATCCCCACCTCCACACCTTAGCAGTGCCTCGATCCGGGCCCCTGAGGCATCTCCCCTCATGTACTTGGAAATTGCCGACACATCTGCACAAACAAGGAAGAGTTAGAAATGTCCGAATTCATGAATAATCTAGAATCAGGGAGTAGGACTCCTACCTGGATGGCCCGGTTTGGTCAGTACAGAATGCTGACGCTCCTCCTCCAGATTAAAATTGTATTCTATGTATAGCTGAAGGTAAATATTCGCCTATCTCTCAGAATCCGGCAACCTCATGAAAACATCCTCGTATGGCTTCTGGGCAGTAAAAAAGTACCTGATGGACGCTCGATTTCGGGATAGAGAAAATAAGCCTATCATGTCCAGCACATCAAAATCCAGACCCTCCCTCTCACACAGTGCCCGGACGCAGCCAATGATCCGGTAGCTATTTACTGACAGTTGACTGGGCATAAGTCTGAATGAGAACAGAAAATCTCGGAGGAAAGGGGAGAAGGGAACTTTTAATCTTCCTTTGGTTACTGCCATCAAGCAACTTCAGACCCCACCTCCGCAAAGGTTACCGACGTCGGAATCTCATACTGATGGTAGAACTCATCAATAAGAGGCAGTCCCCCATGAAAATAGTCCAGATAAGGACAGGGGTGATCCCCACCAGGTGCCCTGATCGGGCCTCCAAAGGCCCTGTTCGGTCGACCCCCAGAGCTACGTATGTTGGTTCACTTTCATTTGAGAAATGTCATACAATATCATTTCGGCCACCTACCTAGGGCTGCCTCAAAGTGGGGGCTTCCGGAGCCAGGTCTTCGGCCAGAGCAGACACCCTTTAGATGACATTAGGGGCTATCTCTTTAGAGCTCGGTCGGAATAACGAATCTGAATCCGAACTCGAAGAAGAAGAGGTAAGGTCGATCACCTGATCCATGTTGGTTGAAGAAAATGCAACTGTCGAAGGATGATAAGCTCTCCGGAGTCTCTGTGTGCACAAAGTAAGTACCGAGTGTTCAATTGCAACAGCCTATTTATAGGCCCAGATCAGGTATGCATCACAGCTATCAAAAATTAATATTTGCACAAGTACCGATGAATACCGTTTGACCAATGAATTGAGATGCGACACATGGCGAAGCACTGACATCTATATTCAGTTATTCCCCTGCTACCGTCAGATGTCAGTGTTAGCCCACAAGAGCTGTCCTTCCGAAGCAAGGTGTCCGGTATCCCAAGATCAATATTTTCCAACAAAGTTGGGAAAGATTGAGCGGCTATTGTAGTAGCCGGACCTTAGCCTTAAGGGATCGGACTCATCCCAGGGTATCATACACAGGTTCGGACCCTAGGCATCCCACGACGTCCCGAATCGTCGGTTTCATAGAGCTCAGACCTTGAGACACATTACAAACATTTGGACAAAGCAAGGGCTTGTCGGACGGGTGACCCCAGGCCTCCGGCTACCAAACCGATTGGTAGAGCATCTTGCGCGACCCTTTTAGCAAGGGCATGGCTCCCGACCGACCGGATACCTAGTAGAGGGTCCACCCTCCGGCCATAATCCAGTACAGAGCGGCTCGACCACCCACTTCGTGGAACTCCCATCCGCACGACCGACCGAGTCCACTGACTGCACCGGCCCACTTGGCCCACCACGTGCACCATTCAGGCCCATCGTCATACGGGGGAGCCCACGACGTGTGGTTCACGCGTCAATCTTGAGCCCCAAGCCAACCTATCCCTATAAATACTCCTCAAGGGTACTGTTCATGGGATCTGATCCCCGACGAGAACTGTCCGGCCCGACTAAGTTTTCTTTTTATCTTCTTCCTCAAGAGATTAACTTAAGCTTCGGAGGCCCCATTGGTCACAACCGATCGGTGGGCACTAACCTTTGTCTTGCAGGAGCCAAGCAGTAGGACCCCTTTTTATCTTTGCAGGGACCCCACTCGAGCTTTTGGACCAAGCGTCGGTCATTCAGCCCATACCCGCAGCCGACGAGCCATCATCCGAAGGGTCAGCCATCGGAAAAGGTTGAAGAAGGAATGCAACCACCACAATTCCCCTAATTGGTCATGAAGCCACAAGGTTGATGGATTTGAGTGAGGAACTGATAGCGGCTCGTCCTTTAAGAAATGCCCTTCCAGAAGATGAATTTGTTGCATGGGAGTATGAGTCCTCCATATCTACTTCCGATTTGGAAGCAATTAGTAAAAAATATCAGATCCCTAGCCGCATCTCCCTTAGGTTACCCCGGAAAGGAGAGAGGGCCTGCTCCAATATTTTGGGCAAAGCTTATATATATATGTGGGAGTCTTAGAGGGGGGTTTGCGCATACCCATTCCCCCAATTTCCTGAGAGCTTTTTGCACACTTCTAGATTTCTCCTACTCGGCTCACTCCAAACACCTGGAGGAAACTAATTGGATGTATTGTGCTATGGAGTGCTTCTTTGGAGGGAAAGTCCTCATTATCCATAAGGGTCTTTCTTCTCCTGTATAATCTAAAAGAGACCCCCATGACCCAAGGATGGTGGTATTTCTCTAAGAGAGATAAGGGAGAAGATCTCGTCAAGGATCTTTCATCATCGAACAAATCGTGGAAAGAAGTTCTTCTTTGTCAGTGGCCCAGACTGGGAATCTAATCCTTAAGAAGAAAATAAAAGCTTCCATATTTGGGGACAATGGGTATTCCCCTCCTCTGTTAGTGAGCACATTATTCAGCCGAGTTCTTATCTGCTACAATGTGCTCTTTTAATCATTCTTTCTATTTTTAGGTAGGGAGTGCAAACATATTTCTAAGAAGAAGAGAAACAAGGACTCCATAGCTCGTAGCTACCCAATACACAAGTTTCCCATCCTCGTCACATTGGAGTCCCTAGCCGCTTATCTACTTGGCCCGGAAGTCAGAAATAAGGCCCTTGCTTTAGAAAGAGGCATGAATTCTTCGTAGTCTTTAATGCATTGGTAGTGCTGATATTGATTCTAATGTTTTTTTTCTTTAAGCTTGTGAGATTTCGAAGCAACAGAAGGATGGTCCTGTGCTCCCCAAGTGCCCAATGGTTCCCAACAAGAGGAAGCAATCATATGAGGATGTCGATATCGTGGCCTTTATGGATGTTGAGGTACTGATATGTACCAAGAAAGGTGTCATTATTAGGGAGGGATCCTCCCCTACGAAAGTAAAGGTTGCTACTCCAGCCCATCAAGACAAGGCTCTTGAAAAGAGGCCAATTGTTAAGCAGAAAAAGTCCAAATCCGCTCGTACTGAACCTCCCCTACCTACTCATGTCGAGGGAGAGGTTTTTCTGAGCCGGCATGACGATGGCCCTACTGGCTTGGTGGATAAAGAGGCTGTTATTAGCCATATGTTGCTGATGAGGCCACCAGATGCACATGTTCTTGCTGTCACAAACCCCAAGGACATATATCGAGGGGTCTTGTTTGATCTCGGGAAGATATTATCTTTTTATAGTTTCTATTGTAGATCCAATATATCAGCTTGAGAAATTTTTACCCGACTTTAATATCACTCTTATAGGCTACAATAAAGCAGGAATTTCTAGGGAAAAGGGTTGTCCATTTGACCAACGAGAAAGCATAGATGGAAACCAAGAACAAGTCTTTAATCGACGACAACCAGGTGATTTCCAAGGAAGTAGCAGATGCCCGGTGGGCAAAGTAAATGGACGAGAAGTGTTTTGAAGAAGTTTCAAAGGCCCACGACGAGGCAACGATTGGGAAAGCAGAATCCATCTCCCAGCTTGACAAACTGAGGTCTTCTTTTGAGGAGCATAGGAAGTTAGCTGAAGTCCAACTAAAGATAAAAGAAGACAAGATCGAGGTGCTGGAGCACCAAAAGACTGAGCTTAGCAAACTCTCTAGAGACAATATCATTACCGAGTATCGCAAGTCTGAGGAGTTTGTTCAAGAGATGCATTATCTCAAGCTCAACATTGCGACGACCATGGTGAAGTCTGATGCATACAAGGAAAGGGTTGCTCACTATGCTTCTCTAGGCTTTGAAGCCTTTAGGGATGCCTGTAACGAGTCTTATTTCAGCGTGGATTTTTCCATCTTAAAACTTAACCCAGACGATCTCTCCTGTGTGAAAACCGATAGCCTGACCTTTTCTTATAAAGATGTGGCAGCTGAGGATGGAATAATTGATGCCCCTATCCAATTAGATCTTGTTAACAAAGGTCTGCTGAAAACATCCACTGTGAGCACATACATCCCAATCGATGCCATTGTCGAGTCCACTATATGTAAGGATCCTTCTCAAACCTTCGGAGAGAAGGACGATCCTACTAAGGTAGCAAAAGTTCGTGTCGAATTGGCCGCCTCAGAGGATAAAATTGCCAACTGATTTTCTTTTTTGTCTTGTATTTTTTTTGCCAATTTGACTATTTTCTATTTGTAAAACTTAAAACTTGGTTGTTTCAACGTGTTTTATTCGTTTACGGTGTGTTTAAAGTGTCGTGTTCTGTTCACACCTATATTTTTCTTCGGGCACTTGTTACTCCCCCAAGTGAAGGGGTTAGTAGTAGAGCTTCACTTGTCGTTTTATGTGTGCTCGTGTGGTGGTATCATTCCGAGCAACCATACCTGGCATAAGAAGCTATTCTTCGCCGCATTATAGTCCTTTATGATTGTAACTTCACTTCTTAACAAGATTGTGGCTGGCGAGTTTGTAGGTCTCTTCCTCAGGTAGGTTAATCAGAGTGGATGTGTTGCTCTTCTGGGCAGACACGGTTGCTACAACAAGATGTTGTAGCATTACTCTTTATCTTGTCGGTGCCAACTAATGGACCGATTTTTGGAAAGATCACATCCGTGCCTCTTAAGACTGTTGTAGTGGTGCTCATTGAGCCTTGATTTGAGTGGGCTTGTAGGCCCGTTTCTCAGGTCTTTTTCCCTTAGGACTGTCATCATTGCGCTCATTGAGCCTGACCTGAGTGGGCTTGTAGGCCCCTTTACCAGGTCTATCCCTTAGGACTGTCATCATTGCGCTCATTGAGCTTGACTTGAGTGGGCTTGTAGGCCCCTTTCTTAGGTATTTGTCCCTTAGGACTGTTGATCTGAGAAGTCATACCTCTTTAGCTAGGATGCCATGACATCATGTCCCGTGTGATTGTCGATTTGAGCAGTCTTCCTGCTTTAGCTGGGATGTCGTGGCATCATGTCTCATAGAACTGTCAATCTGAGCAGTCTTGTTGCTTTAGTTGGGATGTCGTGACATCATGTCCCGTGGGACTGTTGATCTGAGTAGTCTTGTTGCTTGGACATGGTCATCAACCTTACAAACCTTGTGGTAGTTTTTATTTTTTTAGTTCTATCAGTCATTCTTTTAGATGACTAAGGAGTTTACTTTACTTTCATTGCATGCTTTCATTTAGAATAAAGGCCTTTCTGGGCTCTTCATTGTCTTAAGTAAATAATAATGATAAAAATTGAGAGATGTTAAAGCGAAATAAATGGAGTCATTTACAATACAGTTTAAGTGCTCGGCATTCTAGGAACTAGGTATCTCTTTTCCTCTAAGAGTCGTGAGTCAATATGCTCTTGTTTTTTGTATGACTGACCACTTGGTATCGGCCCTCCCAGTTGGGACCGAGTTTTTCGATTCATTTTCCTGTCGGGTCAACCTTTCTGAGTACCAAGTCACTTTGCTTGAATGTTTTGATCTTGACTATGGCATCATGGTACCTTGCCATTTGTTGTTGATAGGCTGCTACCCTTAGTGTTGCAATCTCTTTCTTTTCTTCCAGCAAATCCAACTCACCTACATTATGTTGCTCATCAAATGAAGTTGTCCTATAGTTGAGGAGCTCACCATTGTTCTATAGGCCCATAAAATAGCATGTAGCTCCTTAGGCCATACTCCCTTTGCTGCTCAAAACCTTATTTTGATTCCTTTATTTATATCCCTATTGGTTATCTATGCTTGCCCATTTGATCTCGGATAAACTCTGGAAGTATAGTGTACGTGTATTCCCTTGCTAGTGCAATAGTCCCTGAACTCTGAGCTGTCAAATTGTTTGCCTACATAGGCTATTAATACCCATGGGAGGCCAAACATGCAGATGATATTCTTCCACAGGAAGTCAGTGATGTTGGTCATGGTAATTGTGGTTAATGCATTGGCCTCGACCCACTTGGTAAAGTAATCGACCGCAACCACTGCGTATTGTATATGGCTTCTTTCTTTGGAGAGGGACCCAATTAGATCCAATCCCCACTAAGAAAATGGCAAAGGTCCCTGCATTTATGATAAGAAGACAGAGAGATTATGAGAGATGTTCACGTACCTTTGACATGTGTCGCATCTCTTAACAAGATCTGCATAGTATCCTTGTATTGTAGGCTAGTAATACCCCAACCTCATGATCTTGTATGCCAATGTTCGTGCACCGTGATGAGCTCCGCAGATGCCCTCATAGACTTCCCTTATTGCATACTCGACTTCTAGCCGTGTTAGGCAGCGCAGATAAGGCAAAGTGAAACTCCTTCTGTAAAGGACATCTCCCATCAGATCATATCTTGCAGCCCATATCTTCAGTTTCCGCACCTAGTTTTTGTCGTCAGGCACAATTCCATGTTTGATGTACTGGACTATGGTGTCAACCCAAGAATTAGTGTAATTGAGCAGTTTTACTTCCATTCCTTCTATTTTCGTGCTTGGTTTGTTGAGGGTTTAGAGTAGTACATCATTAGGAATAATCTCTTCCCTAGCTGTGGCCAATTTGGCTAACTGATCGGCCTCTACATTCTCCCCGCTAGGGACATGTGAGATTTCAAAATTTTTAAAATCATTAATCAAAATTTTTACAACTTTCAAGTATCTTCCCATTACCTCTTGTTTTGCCTCGAATTCTCATTTGACTTTCCCTACCACCAACTGGGAATCACCGATTGCTTCCAGGCTCTTTACCTCCATTGCTCTTGCTAATCGGAGGCCTACAATTAGTGTCTCGTACTCTGCCTAATTATTTGTGTCCTTGAATTGGAATTTTAGGGCGTATTTGAAGTTATCACCAGCTGGATTCTTTAACACCAATCCTGCTCTGCTTGCTTTCTTTGACCTTGACCCATCGACGAACAATAGCCATGCTGACTAACTAAGCTGACTTGTTATTAGCACCTCCGGACAACTGTATTCGGCTATAAATTCCGCCAGGACCTGTCCCTTAATTACTATCCTCGGGAGGCATTCAATGTTGAATTCCCCCATTTCAATTGACCATTGGATAAGTCTTCCTGAGGTGTCTGGATTGTGAAGCGCTCGTTGTAGTGGTTGATCAATTAGGATTTTGATGGAGTGGGTTTAGAAATAAGGCCATAGTTTCCTTGCAGCAGTTACTACTATGAAGGCTATTTTCGATCTTGGAATACATATTTTCTGGTCCTCTTAATGCTCTGTTGGTGTAATACACTGGGTACTGAATTCCATTTTCCTCTCTGATTAATATCAAGCTCACAACACAAATTAATACTATAACATACAGAAATATGAATTCTCCTGGCTTTGCACTACTGAGCAGTGGTGGAGTCTAGAAGTAATGTTTTAACTTGTGGAATGCCTCTTCTGCTTCATTCGTCCATTGAAAAGTTCATTTTAAAATTTTAAAGAACGGGTGACACTTATCTGCGGCTTGGGACATGAAGCGGCTAAGTGCTGCCACTTGGCCTGTTAATCTATTCACTTCTCTTGTTGTTCGTGGCGATTTCATCTACAGAATTGCCTTTATTTTCTCAGGGTTGGCCTCTATTCCCTTATGGGAAACCACGAAGCCCAAGAATTTTCTATAAGCTATTCTGAATGCGCATTTAGCTAGGTTTAGCCTCATCTTATACTTCTGTAAAATAGCAAAGACTTCTTCTAGATCCTTTACGTGGCCCCTTACTTCCACAATCTTTGCCAACATATCATCCACATACACTTCTATATTGTATCTGATCTAATGCTTGAACATGTGATTCACAAGCCTCTGGTAAGTGGCCCTACCATTCTTCAGGCCAAAAGGCATTACCTTGTAACAATAGAGACCTCTATCTGTTATAAAAGAGGTTTTCTCTTGGTCGTCCTCGTCCATCCTGATCTAATTGTACCCAGAGAAAGCATCCATGAAACTGAGGAGATCATGGCCTTCTTTTGAATCCACTAATTGATCGATTTGGGGAAGTGGAAAGCTATCTTTTGGGTAAGTTTTATTCAGATCGGTGAAGTCGACGCACATACG
>NMUG010001143.1:0-18834 GCA_002855965.1 Monotropa hypopitys
AAAAAATTTAGGAATATTTTGATGATTGGTGAAGCTATTAATGTATTAAAAAGTAGAATAAAATTTGATTGTAAGTTTTTAAATAGATTTAGGGGTCTAAGTGTAAGTATAGAAGTTGCAAGGTCAATTGTGCAATTTGGGGAGTAGAAGTAAGAATTGGTCATGGTTGTCGTGTATGTGTGTTGGAGGAAGTAAGGGACACGTAGAGGTGTCGATATGTTCGAAGATGAGTATTCAAAACATTGCCAGATGTTAGAAAATTAATGAAACATGTTGTGAGGGTGAATTAAATCAGTGGTGGTGTGTCACATTGGTTGTGTCGTGGCAGCCATTGATGAATGAGTATAACTGTATAATGCATCATACATAGTTTTGTAAAACCATTTCAAAAATTATCAAATTCATGGGTGAGAAGAGGAATCAATTGAGAGTGAAAGGAATTCTTCAGAGTGTGAGAGAATGAGATTTTGGGTTGCTGTTGAGTTGTAGAGAAATTCGAATTTGAGGAAGAAGATGAGTGAACAGTACTTTGGTATGGGATTCAAAGTGCGGCAATAGCTTCAGAATTTTATATCTTCCATTTGATATAACCAATTCAAATTCTGAAAATACAGTTTTGTTGCAAATCATCTCTAATTTTTATGTTCTAAATTTGAGGTTGATCGGAGTAATTTTGATAGGTGAAATTCGATTAAAGATCAGTAGATTGAAGAAAGAAGAAGAATCCAAATTTTGGCAAATCTTTTGGAATTTATTCTAAGCTATTGAGGTAAATGTACTCGAATATAAAAATGTACAAGTGTTGTAAATAGTTTGTAGAACTTGTGTTTCAAACTTGAGGTTAATCGGTTAAGTTTTGATATGTTGAATCAAGAAAAATTAGAATTTGAATCAAACCCAAGAAGTTGCAGAAGCTACCATTCGAAGTCTGTCAAAGCCTTAGATATCGATATCTTGGGTGAGTCAAGATATCGATATCTTGGGGTAGGAGCAAGATACCATAGTCTGTTAAGCAAGATACTAATATCTCAGTAGGTCCCAGATATCGATATCTGGGTCAGCCAAGGTATTGATATCTAGGGACTGCGGTATCTGAGGAGTTTCTTGGTTAGAAACCGATATCCAAGCTTCTGTCCAAGATATCGATATATAGCCAGAGCTAGATATCGATATCTATTGCTTCGAGAAAACTACGAACTTTTGTAAAATTATAAAATAAGGATTTTAGCATATATTTCAGTGGATTAATAATAGAAAAGAGTTTATATTCTGATGTTGTGGGAAACCCAAAGGGGTCTAGCTGATCCTCAATCCATCATTGCCTTTGGGGGATGGTAAGTCCCAAGGTAGCCTAGGATTGGAATGAGTGAGAAACGCAAAGGATTATAGCAATCCTTGTCCAATGAAGCAATTAATTTTACCTAAGGCCTAAAGAGGGTGGGAAACCCACATATCCGCGCTGCTAGTACTTGTAGGATTTTCAGGAAGTGGAAATCACAAATACACGATAGTGTAGCAAATGAAAGAGTGAAATACATAGTACAAGTAAGAAGTAAATCAAAAGCCATGTAACAAGTAAAGTAGATAAGTATAAAGCAGTAGCATTCATCAGAAAAGAAAGTAGTTCAGAGTTTAAAAGAAAAAGCACAAGTTACAGTCACAACCATTCTCAAAAGATTAAAGGCAAGGATGCTAGCAAGCTAGTTGCTGGCATCGATAGTTCAAAAGAAATTATTACAGACCCATCAAAAAGAAAATTAAATAGTCTCGTTGGTGTTTGGTGCATCAATGATGAGATTTTCTGAAGATGGATCTGTGGTAGCATCCAAAAGTGGTTCAGAGGAAGATATTGTTGTAGATGGAAGGGCAACTTGAGCAAAGGTCTCAACAGCAGTAGAAGTTGGTTGGATGGCAAATAAGTCAGTGGGAGGATTAGCAAAAAATGGCATGGTCGAGGAGACCAACCCTTGGGTCCCTGACAGTGCGTGATCAATTTCTTCCTGTGCTATGGACATAGGCTAGAATGACAAGAATATGGAGGGTAATGGAGTCACCACGCGAAGTGGAGAATTCATATATACCCCCATAAAGTCTAGTGCCAATCCCTAGTACTTGGAAAAAATTGAGTCTTGTAGGCTAGTGAGTTGCTTAGTAAACTCCTTCACGTATATCTCTTCGGTCTCAGTGGAGCCAGCAACATGCCCATCCTTCCAAGCCTTCTTATTCTCTGAGATGTGTTTTTCCTTCATCTTGGCCATCTCATGTCGGCATTTTTTAGGTCTATAGACCGGTTCTTAAATTTCTTGACAGTTTCTGCCTGCTCGGTCTGGAATGCCCGAGTCTTCCTCTTCAGCTCAGCCTGGTTGTCAGCCCTGGTTCTCTCGAGAAGCTCCTGTTGTTTGGTGAACTGTTGGTTCGCCTCCAGTTTGATTTTCTTTGTTTTGGCTTTTTCGATCATCCAGTCGCCAGCTAGTTGAGCAGATTTCTCTATTAGCATTGCAATCTTCTCGTCCTTCTTCACAATCTGGACTAGACGATTGCTATTCACTGACTGTTCATGCTCGTACTGAACATTTAACTCGTTGAGTCGTCTATTCATCATGGTGGCGCACTGTACAGCCTGGAAAATAAAGAAGGAATATTAAGTGAAAGTATTGAAGTTGAAGTTAAGAAAGTTCAAATTGGAAAATACCTTGAAAGCATAGGCACAGATAGAGGCATATAATTCTATGTTGTCCCGTTTATCTTTGAACTCCATATCCTTGGGCAGCATAATTGCTCGGGCCAGCCCCATGGTAGTGGGCATCTCATCCACTTGATTGGAGTTCCGAACAAGGGTTAGCCCGCCTTTATTCAGTGAGAGGAGCCATAGGGTAGGGTCCATAGGGGTCCTCTCCTGGTGGAGCCTTTCAGTCCTTTTCTGTTTTGGAGGGGGATCTATTTCTGTCTCAGAGGGGATGCGGGTATCCTGCGTCTAGAGGAATTACCGCCACCAGAGGAAGTGTAGTTATTGGTTCAGTGGTTGAAGGCAGAGGAGCAGTAATCTGGGTAGATTTGGGTTTGGAAATGGGAAGTTTGGCAAGTGGTTGTAAAGCTGTGGTTGGCTGAATGCTGGTGCCGGTGGCAACAGCAGCTGCCAGCGTGGCAGTTGGTAGCACATCAGAAGAAGCAATGGTGGCACCTCGGTGACTAAGAGGGGAGTGAATCCTATTGCTATCCAATTTTTGGATGATGGCGTCTAGATTGAAGTGACTCATATCGTCTTCTCGGTCGTTGGGGCTAAGTCTTGGGCCAGGAGGGGCAATACGGCTAGAAGCACTAGTCTCTACTACAATGGCTTTGCCCTTGTCAACCTTGGTGCCAGGTTAGGGTCCCGGCTGGTCGAGTTGGTCTCTGGGCTTTAGGGTTAGGGTTGATTACTAGAGCAGGTTGTCTTATTCCTCGGTAGCCTCGATAGTGGGGGACGTAGTCTAGGAGGTTTGATATGGATCTGTCCAAGGTAAATCCACAAGAATCTGTATGATTCAAGATACGCTTGACTTCAGCAGCTGTGTATTCCTCATTTTTCAAAGATTTTTTGTTGATCTTGGAAGGAGCTATAGAAAGTCACAAATTGGAATCAGCAAGAGGATTATAAGAAGTTTTGGAAAGCAGTGAAATGAAGTAAGAATTGAAAAGGGAAGGAACTAATATGGGGTTCCATCATGGCGAGGGAAGGAGCAGTCCTGAGCTTCACCAGCGGCGTACTCCCAATTTTCGATAACAATGAGAAGATCATCGTCATTACCCTTCTCGGTATCCAGTATGTTTAAGACTAACTTCCCCCTCTCAGTCCTAAACTTAAAGTACCAAGCCCATTGTCAAGTACAGTTTATGGTATAGTGGTACAAATTTTCGTGAATGGTCATCATAGACCCAGTAATGCAGTTTAGGGCCGCAATCCCCATCATGATACACACCATATTGGTGGACATCTGGGTAGGGATTAAGACCATGTAACTGCATAACTCGTGAAAAAGAGGCTCGATGGGAAAGTTGATCCTAGTCTCAAAAACATCGATGATTGGGATGACCAAGGTATTGTCATCTGCTTCCTCGGCCTTATATGTTCGGGGGCAAGTTCGACGGAAACATCCTCTGAAATGTTAAAGTACTCTCGGAAGTGTCCCATTTTCTGGGAGTCATTTACTCTAGCCCTGAAAATCCCCATGGTCTGAAGAAAAGACGAATATGGAAGAAGAGAGAATGAAGATTGGTATGAGGGTTACTTACTGGCGCTGAAGGTGAATAAGTTCAAAGAAGTTGGACCTGAGGCTTGAAGTCGGTATTTGAAGGAAGAGTTATGTTGGAGGGAATGTTCGAGAATGAAAGTTATGATTTGGCAAAGTAATAGCGCGACACTCGATGGTTTTTGAATAAATCAAGAATTATGCCTCGATTTGTATGAGATTAGTACAAAATGCAGCAGAGGGGTCCCACCATGTTTATTAAGGTAATGATTACTGTCGGTTATATGTGATTGACAGTTACATATATGGGTTACCTGCGATGACATCGTTTCTGACAGCCCGGGAATCTTTGCCTACTCTTGTAGTGCGGCTGAAGCAGTCAAAGCTGAGGGAAATTGTGGTAGGGTAAAACTGGATTAGCCATGTGGCACATGGATTCAGATATCTTGTACAGTTATCCAGTGCAGGAACCTCATCAGGTATGTTTATGTACGTAGTATGACTTTACTGCCTATGTATGACACTGCAGGATAAGGTCAACTCGGTAGAGTTGATATCCAGGTAGTGCAGCACATGGGCAGCTCAGTAATACAATCTGAATCCTCCCAGATTTAGCCAGCAGTAAGTCCGTAGGAAGTCCATACTGAGAATAAGGTTTGGCCTGCCATGGCTAGACATCCAAATAGCATAGGAGCCCTATTAAAGGACATACAGGTTGGATCAAAGAGGATTTAGCCAGATGTGTATTCTCTGAACAATTCTTGGACCAAAACTTGAGTGATAAAGCCCATCGTGGGCCCAATACCTATGTTGCACTTAGGATTAGGTCAGGCCCGATGGGCTAGACATCTTGGTAGTGTGGCATAGGTGTTAGGGGACCACGACTGGGATCACGGCAAGAACTAGTTAGCCAAGTATAAGTGTGGCACCATGACTGTGGATAAGGCTAGGCCCAGTACTGTAAGCATCCACAATGCGGTAGTATGTTCAGCTCGGTAATAATATGGGCGGGGCATACATGCATTGGTTAATGAGTAAGAAGTTAACCAATGTACATTCCAACTGTTATTAGGCCGAGCAAGTCTAGTAGAAACGCAAAAAGAAGCCCAACAGGTGGGAGATGAATAGCCTGGTGGATTAATTAGATGGGAGATGAAAAGTCTCCTATCTATATTCATCCCCCCTTCTTGATGAGAAGTCAAGAAGTTGGAACATCATATTAATGACAGAGAGAGGTATAAAAAAGAACAACTACTCCCTTCAGAGGGGACCGACAATTCTTGTAACAAAACTCTATCCAAATTTCCTCTCAACCTCCTATGTTCATTTCCTTTGATTAGGGTTAAGTTTCTCTCTTACCGGGACTAACTTAATCATCGGAGGGCTTTTCAAGCCACTTGGCTAGGGGGTCGTCTAACCATTTGTGGTTGTAGAAGCATACAGTGAGCAGGCAAAGCAGGAGATAAGACAGGAACAAAGAAGGACAGGAGTTACAGAAGCATTCAAGTCTCAAAGTCTATAGTCAATAGTTGTATCCTTGCAAGGGTAAGATTTATCCCCGCACAGTAGTAAAATAATAATAATAAATGAAAAGTCGGTATCCCTTGTTTCGTCAAGATGAATGTGTATGGCTCCCTTGTTTTGACAAGGTTGAGAGAATTGGAAAACTTACCTCAATCATTCAAATATCCCGAAAATTACTCGTAAGTCTAATCTATAATAATGTCTAAGTTTGATAGAGGATTTTGGATTGAGTAGGTAGGTGCACTCTGGGTGGTGTGATTTATTGGACCTTTCTGGTAGGTTCTTATGGTTGTCTTACTGTAGTCGTTGAGGTTTGGACTTGTGTTTGTATCGTAGTCCACATTGGTTGGATCTTGGAGACTGTCTCACTATATTCTTTAGAGCTTTGAGGATTAGAGTCTGCATTTACTATTAGTATAGCACTTGTGTCCATCGCATCATGGGGATGCATTTACATATCACTAGTCTTGTTTCCTTTTTCTGTCTTTGGCACGTCTTGCATACGGACATTTGGGCACCCACCCACCATATACATACTTGTTAGTAATTAGGGTTTTCTTACTGAGCGCGTGGATAACTCAGACCGCCTTTCCCCTTTCCCCTTTCCCCTAGTTTTTTATGTTACAAGGATAGTAGGACTGGTCGATTGGAGTTCTTGGAGTAGTTATAGGATTTTCTTGGAGGTTGTCACTCCTTTGCACTTTCAGTCTTATTTACCTTTGTAGATGTTGTAGTTAGTTATTCTATCGATTATTCTTCCGCTCCTTTGTACTCTTTGTGCTATTGTACCATATTAGTGGATTTATTTTACTTTGTTGGATGCCTTGTGAATTGACATTTGGGGTAGAGAGCTCCCTCCTACCTATATTAACCATTTTGTAATGATAAAAAATGGTCTAAAATTTTTGAGGTGTTACATGAGTGGTCGGAACTAAATACATGGAAGCAACACTCGAATACACATATAATCGGGACTGAATACATGGAATCCTGATACTTAAATACAAAATAACTCATTCAATGAATATATAATAGGAAAATGACAAATACAAAAATATAATGGAATGTGTTTGAATACATAAAAAACTGCCATTTGAACACATATTATCAGGACTGAATACATGAAAGCCTAATACTTAAATACATTTGTGAATACATTTCGAATATGTTTTATATATTTTGATGGAATACATCTGTCTCTTTCAAAACATTTTGAACATATTTCATATTTTCCTCTTGAATACATGACTTTTTAAAATACATTGATGAATACATTCCTTCATTTCTATCTCCATTTAATACAAGTATTCAAATTTCTCCTTCTAATTGATGAGAAAAAATCATATTAATTTCATTATCATGCAAAGACCCAATTGTATACACCACCATGTTTCCTAACCAATTTCATGAATACATAATCAATTTGACCAAATGATATAAATACATGCAAAAGCCTCAAATTAATTTTTGACCCCAAATCGTAGATTTTCTAAAATTTTTTTGGGGGGGTTGCAAAATAGAAAGAATACAATGTTCCATTAAATGACTAACAACTAATATATACTCAATCAAATTATATACCTAAGAAATTTTGGGTAGAATAAGACCCATAAAACCCAAAATGAATTTATGCATGAATACATTAAAAAATCGACGAATACACCCAAGATACAAGAAATACAATGACAAATACCATACATATATGATAGACGTAGAGAAAATCCTACATCAGAAAATAAAAATTGAAATCCTAGGTAAGGGTTCTTCGCAACAGGGGTTGAAACACAGATGGACGTATAGCCCTTGAGAGATACGGTAGAGACAAGGGATAGGTGAGTGTCTTGTAAAGATAAAGATAAGACCAAAAATAAGAGAGAGGGAGAAAAAGACATTTGATGCTCTCTCTTTCTAGCTAAACAATTAACTGGATTATCGATAACCCTTAAAACATGGTGTAATACCCGTTTCGTCTAATTATAAAATTTAAATATTTTTAATAAATATTCAAAGGTGAGATTAAGGAATATGATATTCCATTTTTGAAGTATAAAGTTAAAGGAATTCATAAAGGAGATTTAATGGTATAAAATGGGGGTTTTGTGTTATAAGTATTAAGTAAGTGAGAACAATGGCATGCAAGGGTAAATATGAGGATTAATGAAAGGGCAAGGAGGTAAAATAATGTAAATATCTGATTTAAGGGGTTAGTTTCCCCAACCCTAATTATACACTTATGATATTGGAGGCTAGGGAGAGTTAGAGAGAGGGAGGAGAAGGTCTAGAGGGAGATTTCGTGATTCGGAGGCCTTCGGAAGGAAATCAAAGGAAGAAATCTTCTTCAACATTGTTCCTAAGGTAAATACAATTCCATTGATATAGATTTCAATATAATATCATTTCAGATTGGGTCTAGATCGAGGATTTAAGTCCAAACTCGTTTTTGGGGAAAACCCCATAGGTTGAGGATTTAATTTTTGGATTTGATTGTAATGGAAGTTTGTAAAAGAGTCCCAATCATGTATATAATGACCTTAGATATTAGATACACTTTGGCATTAATTAATTTGAGGTTTGGAGGTGTTTGGAGTGAGTTTGGCAAAGTTAGGATCGTTTTTGGTCAAAAAATCACGTTTTGCAGAATTTGAATCAGAAGGGGGTTCAACCGGTTGGGGTTCCATGGCCAACCGGCTGGGATGAGATTATGGGGGGCAACCGATTGGCTAACCGGTTGGGGTATCAGTTGGGGCTGGGCAATGCTAGCCCGACCGGTTGGGAGGTAAGGTTCGACCGGTTGGGAGTGGTTCTGTCCGGAATTTTTGGTTAAGTCCTTGGGAGATGAAAAATGACTAAATAAGGTCATGTAAGGAAGATTCTTGGCACATTAAGGCATGTAATCAATTGATTTATGATTTTCTATTTGATTTCCAACTTATAATCGCAATGTGGACTAAAATTAGTATTTGTTTCGACAGGGACACTTGAGAAAGGCAGTGAGGCCTCGCTCAAGGTTAAGGAGAAGATCTGAACAGCGGTATTCGGTGAGTGTGTGGTCATGGTATATTGAAAGTACTTTGCATGACTTTCAAAAGTTCATGTTTTCCTAGTTTAATTGTTGAAGGCATCTTTCACATGTTCTATGCTATATTGGGTTTGAGATGTAATAGAACTATTCTTTTATGCATGATGAATATTTTTGGAAGTTCACTTCCTGCAGACTACACGTTAGACGTATGAGTGAGTTGTATTAAATTACATTGGAGGAAAGCATGATATATATGTATATATGCACCTTGGAACGTAAGTTCTTGCAGACTACACGTTGAACGTGGGAGTGAGTTTCTCCGGGTAATACACCTATTTTGGAGAGGGGTCATATCCCAGATTTTGTATCCTTGTGATACACTGGATGAGTGTGCTGGGCACACGAACTATCACATATAGTGATAGAAGGAAAATGGAAAGAAGTTTTGGAAAATGGGCTTCGACCATATACATATGTAAAAGCATGAGATGCATGGGGTTTGGAAGTATGTGTTTAGGGGTTGGACCCTTGTTTCTTGCAAAGTTAAATTCTTGCATATTTTATTTAAATCTCTTGCAATTGTGAAATCAATATATCATCTTCACACTCTGGTTTCCTTGTGTTTTTCTTAAATACTTGGAAACTAGGTCTTGAAGCTAGCAGTCCACTACGTAGTTTGGAGAGATGATTGATGAAGTATAACTTTGGATGGATGGCTTGAGGCATAGCAATGAAGAAGTGGCACTTAGCTTGTGTGCCGGGATGTTGGTTTAGAGAAACCATATTTCTTTCATATTAGTACTTTTACTCTTCCTTTTAGTACTTGCTCCTTAGAACCAATTTTGGTACTTGTGGTTATGTTGGATGGAAAACTTAGCTTTGGGTTTCATATGCACTTGATGTTAGTTTGATATTTTAATTTAAACTTATTGACTATTGTGTTCAAATGTTAAGAAAAATTTTTATTTCCGTATAATTTTTAGTAAGTTTTGGTAAAAGATGTTACACATGGATTATCCGTAACCAAAGCACTAATTGCCCAGAATCTTCATGCCACTAGTAACCCAAGCAACACCCTTTCCTCTTCTATCGATAGTACTCACCCCTCACACCAACATTACAGATAGCCCAATCCCCTCTTACCAGCGTTATCGATAACCAAGATGGATAGGTTAAACTTGGCTCCAACATTACCGGTAGCCAAGGAATTCCTTGGGCTACCACTACCCGTACTAAAAGGGTTCAGTCTAAAATGAAATTACTCCACGGCTCACCAAAAATAAATTAAAACGCGCTAATTCGATCCCAAGGCCACCCTGAACATTATGATGACCACAAATACAATAACCAACCTATCCATAAAATTATTTCAAGAATATTTATAAAATTTTCTAAATAAAACTTGAAACCAAAATTTCCAAAATTAATTCTAATTCACACAAATAATTTTCCAACAAAAATATTTTCGATAAAATAATAAGAAAATATTCTGGAAATATTATAGTTATCAATCCAATCTAAAATCAACATTTCTAGTTAAAATTTCACCTTCTTTCCACATTATTTGTAATTTTTTTTATAAATTCTTAAGAAAAAGCCTAACATGGAGGCACAAAAAGAGCACATAAAAAGCACCAAATTTTGTAAAAATTTCATTCACGAAAAGACACAAAAATATCAAGGGAAAGAGGCAGAGAACCCATCCTACGCGTGTACAAAAGCGCGTGGATCACGAATCTACCTTTTCCTTATGCGCTGCGACGCCTACCGTCTCCGTTGTACATACACCTCAAATCTCAACCGTCCGTTCTCCTTAAACGTAGTCGTACAGTATACACACACCGACATCTCTCTTACTATTTCAGATTCGGAATTCCGAGCCTATAGACAAGCCTGAGGCTCGTACAACAGCTGAGAGGCTCCTTTTTTAACTTCGTTGAAAATGTATTACTGTTTCGATCCCTTTTTTTCGGCCTTGGTCTGAAAACCTTCCTTCTCGCTCATCGTTTTCCGCAGACAGATAAAGAGAGGAGTGCATCAGTGTCTAGAGAGCGAGAGAAGAACAAGGAGTACAGCTACATAGAGAGGGAAAGTGTGGCATTTGGACAATTACGGTCTCATCGCTATTTAATCCGACCTATTCTCAGTATGTTTCTCTCTCTCTCTCTCTCTCTAAACAATCTCAATTCTCTCCACCCAGATATCATAACTGCAGGACTTCCACTTTTCCTTTTCATGTGCTTCTTTGGTTTGCTCACAATCTCACTCTGAGCTTGCTTCAGCTTAATTTTGTTGTTATTTCACACCTAATTATGTGTTTCCTTAGTTTAATTTCCTTCAGTTTTGGTCTTTGATTGTTGCTTTCTGATATTTAATTATTCTTTCCGCTAAATTGTGGTTGATAGTCTGTTTGTTCGGTAGTGTTTTTGTTTTCCTTTTAGGGTTTTTGCTTGTGCCGTAAAAATTTGAAATGCATGTGTAATCTATGATTGGAAATAGGTTACTTGACACTTTGAAAGGGAATTTAATTTATTTATTTATGTTAATATAGCATTGTATTCACAATGTTTATCTTAGATTGCTTTACCCTGTTTTAGGAAGTTATTGCAGTTAATTTTGGTGTTTACTACTTCAATTAAGATAGGATTCTTAATTCGTTTGCAAATTTCGGTGTCATGTGGCAATTTAATTTCTCCTCATTAGTTGGGTCATCTTTTGTCATGTATATAATCTAGAAATCACAAAACAATCACATATTGGACCAAAAGAAAATACATTAGAGTCTGTATAACGGTTCCCTTAATGCGTACTACTTGCAAGGTCTAAATTCCTGGTTTCTTCTGTTTTGTTAGCAATTTAAAGGAACACATGCTAAAAATAACTATTCATGCAAAAATTTTAACTTTGACATGTCCTCCTCAAGGATGGTCATGCTTCCAGATACATGACTGCTTTGAATCCTTTATTCTTTCCATATGCAGATAAGAGTTAAATGGAAGTTTATGTGGTGTCACATGCAGTATGTAGTCTATTTTAAATGAACTTGCCAGAGCTTGACGTTTTATTCCTCCCATATTGTGCCACATACGATCTGGAAATTAAAACTCATGGAGTAATCACTTTACGCAGACATCTTTTTCCACCTTGCTGCATTTTCAGTCTCTTTTTAGAAAAGATGCCCGTATCTCTGTTATGTACCATTATGTACCATTATAAATTGTTGATGCATGTTGAAGAGTGATTTTGTGGTCTTGTGACATATTTCATATGCTATGTGGCACAATTCCATTGGAGTCATGAGGTAATGAAACTGGGGTTTCAAATTGCTTGAGATTCTGTGTGTTCCACGGTTGCTCTATTCCCTTGCTAAGCTGCTCCCGATGTCTTTCAGGAAAGAAGTTACAGAGAGGATCTTTACAAATAGTGGTTTTGGAATCAGTGACAGATTGGAGATCCTAGGTCAGTCTGAAAAATTAGAAGTTACCAAGAGTATGCTTCTGGAACTCTTTCTACTCTTGTCATGGAAGTCTGAAAAGGGCATTTGTTGTTTTTGAGAAGATCCTAACTTTTTTGTACACCTTCTCTTGTGTCATATTTGTGGTAGTCCGAGCAGATTAAGGGAAAGCAAAAGGCTAGAATTATTTGCATGGGCTATATATTTGAACTTAACAATCAACTCATCATCCCGAGTTTTCCAGAAGCAATCCAGAAACTAATAATTATACCTTATGACCTTGTGTATTGACCCTAAGATCTTTCAGACAAGACAGCCCTTTTGAGTTCTTTGGGAGGCAATTCCAGATCTGATTGCATAATTTATATTGAACGACTGTAGAAGCTTCTAGCACATATAATATTCTTGTTGTCCGGAGCCACCAACCTGGTATGCCACAACCTCACCCAAAGCAGCAGCCTGGGTTTAATAACTCACAGATGTTGCAGAGGCACATTATGCTAAAGCAGTTGCAAGAACTTAGGAGGCACCAGCAACTTCAGGAGTTTGGTGATGAAAAGAAGCAGAACCACTTTAACCAACCATCTGTGACAAATAAGCAGGTCGTTGGAGGTCAATTTTTGCCTCTGATAAATGGAACACCAATTCATGGTGCATCTCAGGTGTTAATTGATGGTAACATGACCTTGGCACATCGTGGTGCATCACCAGCTGCTCAAGGATTTCCAAATGGTTTGTATTCACGAGGTCAAAGTCAGGATCTGCATTCAATTGGTGTGGCACCTCAACAACTTGAAGCATCTTTGTACAGAACTCCTATTACAAGCTCAAGAAATACTTCGAATCAATTCTTTCATCCTCAAGGGTTATCTCGTTACTCTGCTGATGTGTTGACCAAGGGCAGTGATAATCAAACAGAGAAACCTACAATACAGTCAACAGATTTTATTAACTCATTTCTTGGTGAAAACTGCAATCTTTCTTCAGACGAGGTTCACATATCAGATGGAGATTTCCTATCCAAGCAGTTTATCCATGGGAGAAGTCTACCAGAGAACTTCCAGCAAGTGAATGCCTTGCAAAGGAATGCAGAAGCTCGTGAATCCAATGGGAGGCAAGAGCAAGGTGGTTGGCCTTGGAAAATTTTGGGAAATACAACACAATTTGACCCTTCCCATGGTTTGACTACTTTAGATCCACTGAAGCAGAGGATTTTGTTCAATTTGGATGACAAGAATGCTTCTTTTGGTAGAAAAGATGACATGGGCACACGCGAGTTTGGGAATTCATTGAAATACACAGATTATGAGAGCTCGTTTCCTTCCATTCAAAGTGGGAGCTGGAGTGCTTTGATGCAGTCTGCTGTTGCGGAAGCCTCTAGCAGTGATACTGGGTTACAAGAAGAGTGGAGTGGTTTGAGTTTTCAGAACACAGAAACGTCAACTGTTAATCAGCCCTCAAATTTTGTGGAGAGTGGAAATCAACCAACTGGGTGGGTTGATGAACCTCAACTTCTGTTGAATGATTCCAATACGAGCTGTGACTTCCCTGGGTTCCAGCAGTCCGGCTTCCAGTTTTTTATCAAGCATGGAGAAGGGATGCGTTCCGTCTCCTCTCATGAAACTGTGCAGCACTCTCCCAAAATGCCTCATAAGTGGTTAGATTGTAGTTCTCAACAGAATCAACCAATTGAGGAAATTCATACGATTCCAGCTTTGGAAAACACATTGCCTTGGCAAAGTCGTGCACATTCAGATGGAAATGCACAGTGCCAGAACATACCCTCATATAACGAAAGTCACCGACATGACAATAAAGTGATTGGAAGAATGATAGAATCCCCCTCACTCAGTGGAAACACTGAAATGAATGCTTGTGACGATGGGAATAGGGTAAACATGAATGGAGCTGTGTACACAGCAAAGGGTCCCGAAGCATATAGAAATCTACCGAGCTACCACCAAAGAGAGAATTCTAATGAAAGCCATCCCTCCAATGCATCCCATCATATCATCACAGAAGATGAAATGAGAGAGAACATGTGGCAGGCGTCTGGTCAGGTGGGTCACAAAGCTTCTACTTCTAGAAGGTTTCTCTATCATCTAATGGGAAATTTATTGTTAAATATAGAACATGCTGACACCATAGAACATGTTATGCATTCATAGGTCCTTTACCAAGATATCTTCCAGGGATCAAGCAGTCATCAACAAGGATATGCGGCCCACCTCAACTTTGTTGGTGATGCTTCCAACAGTGCTGTAGACTTGGAAAAGGTAATGTTTGATGGTGTGTTCATTAAGTGTGTTCAGATTGCTACTTAAAGCTTTTCTAATCAGTTATGGTCCTGATCGTCTTCTTTAGGGAAGCTTACTTGATATTCAGAGGAATTCAAAAGTATCAGAGGAGGTACCTGCAAGGGAAAATATTGGAGCTAATGTATCTACCTCCTTTGATAGATCAGCTGGTATTTATGGTTCAAATCTAACTTCTGAGACCAGGTAGTTTTTTGTTTTCAATAATTAGAGACGAGGTTGTTATTTTACGTCATCTTGTTATAGCTCGCATGTATAACAGAATTAGAAATGCATAATATCTGTTACAACGGCCATGTTGCATCAGAAATGCCTTTGTACGGTAAATTGCCTTTTTTAGCTAACAGAACCTGTGTGCCTTACTCCATGCCTTCTTGTTTTGTTTTCTTATTTATTTTACTGGACTAAATTTGTTATGTCTGGACACATAAGTACCATTGTTGTTATGTATGTAATTGGAACTTTCACTGATTTTAACCATGACAGACAAAATATACTTGAGCTTCTTCCCACAGTTGATTACACCAGGGAACAAAGAACTGTATCGCACCTCAACTTTTCAGACTCTAACCAAATAGTGGAAGTTCCTGAACCAGAAACTCCTGAGACATCTATGGCTAAATCACATGAACAATCTTCCAGGTCACAACGCTTTGGTTTAAGGTTGGCCCCTCCATCTCAACAATCGCCGACTTCAAACCCGTTTTTCTCCTTGCAGAGCTCTTCACAATCGGTGAGTAGTGCAACTCTTCATGTCAACCCTCATTCAGTATACATGGGGAAAAGTTGACAGCATACTTTTTTTTGGTGTCCTAGCCTTTCACATGAACGGCCTCAAATAAAATATTTGGATGAAAAATCAATACTTTGTGTAAAGCAATGATATTGAAGCTCAATTTTGAATATGCAGGGAAACTCTGCTGTGATTTCCCCAAGTTCTCTTCATGTAAAAAATCAGCTTCACAGGCCATGTGTAGTGATTGACTCTCCAAAAGCAACATTTTCTGGAACGGCTAATAGACTTCCACAATTTAATCATGATAGGTCTCAAGGAATATCCCAGTCAGTTTCCATCAATTTCGATCTTCAATTCCCCTTTTCGGAGGCTATGACAGGCAGTCATCCCTCTCTAACATCGTCTCTACCACTCGTCTCTTCAACTACACCTGGTTTATGGACAACTCTACCAAGTCAACGAGGTCCATTTGGCACAGAACGTACCAAGCTTTCCCCTGATGTCCCTACATCTGCTGATTCAACAAATACCAATCTCCAGACTTGTCCATGGGCTATGAAAGTGCAACATGATCAAAATTCCTACCGAGGAAGTGTGTCTAGGGAATCGGTGCACCCTGAGAAGAAAAGGTCACAGCAACATATTCATTCGGAGACAGCTGACCAAGTTTCACATACAGGGGGACTGTTTCAACAGAAGAACTATGACAGTGCATGGCATGCTGATAAACAGATGCTGGCTGTCTCTGCAACAGATCTTGAAGCCTTTGGTCGCCCTTTTAAACCATCTATTCTTTGTCAGAATTATTCCCTCCTACATCAAGCAAGCTCTTTGAACAATGTGAAGACTGATTCAAGTGAGATGGTTTCAGGGAAAAATCACGGAGCTGGTTCTGATTTGAATCTTCAGCAGTTACCTGCTGTTGCAGGACATCACATGGTATATGAACATAATTCAGATGTGAAAGATCCTTTAAATAGTGGAGTGAATGTGTCAGCACAGCAGGATTCCATTCCTAATAGGGATGTTAGAATGCTGAGTTTTGACAAGTCTACCAAAGCTTCGTGGGAGATGGCCAAAAGTGGTCGAAGTTATTCACATGTTGATTCTACTTTTGATAATGTGGCACCTATAAGAACTGACCATTCCCAGAGTAGTTTTCAAATGGCACCACGTTGGTTTAAGCATTATGGAACCTTGAAAAATAGCCAGATAGTGCCAATGTATGATGCAAGGACAATGAAGAATTCTGAACAGCAGTATCCTTTTGGGAACCCTTTTGAGAATTTACACACGGATAATTCCATGGTCCCACTGAATGCTGCTAGTGCCAGTCAGGTTTCAGCTGCCACCTTGGCAGTGGGCAAGTCACTTCCTCCTAGTGTGTTGCCTCCAGAGACCATTACATGGAATTGGTCCTCTTCAAGTTCAAGGAAGCGTAAAATTGAGACGTCCGAGCTTCTTCCATGGCACAAGAAAGTAGCCCAAAGTTCCAAGATTCTTCACTCCATCAGGTATTTACTGTGGTTACCATATTTTCTGGACTACTGTTTTTCTCACTTATTACAATTCAACATCACCATTTCCCTGTTGCCGTGTTTACTGTTTAGTATAGTGGCTGAGAAGACGGATCAGGAGGAAAGAAACTTTGAATTTTTCATTTCTTAGTGGTTTTGGATATAGGAATACAGTCTTACCTCTTGGACTCGCTTAACCTTGGATTTTTTCCATCATTTCTAATTTTGTGTTAAGGACTTGAGGTTATGTATGTATTCTTGTTCTTGCAGTGAGGCAGAAATAGAATGGGCACAAGCTGCAAATCGCTTTATTGAAAAGGTGCGAGCTGTGAACAAATTGGAATGAATCAAATGATCATAATCAAAATTATTCAAAGGTGGTCTAAGTGCTATTTTAATTTGCAGGTCGAAGATGCGACCAAAATGGTCAAAGAAGCTCAGCCATTGGTTCGATTAAAGAGACGACTTGTCCTTACAACACAGCTTATGCAGCAGTTGTTGAAGCCTGCACCAGCATCCATTCTCTCTGCTGACGCCACTTCAAACTATCATAACATGACATACTTTGCTGCTAAGCTGGCATTAGGTGATGCATGCAATCTGACCTCTTGCTCAACACGTGATTCCTGCCTCTCTTCCGAAGGCTGTGATATGTAAGAGTTTCTCTTGATGTTTACTGTTGATTTTCTTCTAATTAAATCTCATATATCAGAATCTCAATAACAAGACCGAAAATTTATTGCTTCTTTAGTTGCCTGCCATTGATTACCATTACATCTATGGTGAGATGATGTTGACACCTTAAACAAACCTTTGTTTAGGATGTCTGAGAAGCCCAAAACTTCTGAGAGATTTGGGGAGTATTTCTCAAAAGTTACAGAAGACTTCATTAGCCGATCAAAGAAGCTGGAAAGCGACTTTTTCAGGTATGGATAAAATTTCCCATTCATGATTTTTATGACATCATTTCAATGGGTATAGGAACTGTCTTGTGTCAATTGGAGGAGCAAATCTGTCGCAAAGACTTGTTTGCGCGATATAATATTTAGAATTCAAACACATACTGTGTGTGTTGCATTTCTTGGCATTCATAAATTTACCATAAAAACAAAACTACCACTGGGAAACTAGTTAAATGCAATGCAACACCTGTATCTGTACCTCCTGCAGAGTTCGCTAAATTAAAATATCCATTCGGTATTTGTGCTTTTTGAATCTTTTGTGTGGATCTTTATTCAACCATTCAATTGGTGATGCAGATTGGAAAATAAATCATCCATTGCAGACGTAAGAGTGGAATACCAGGAACTGGAAAAATTGTGCATCCTAAACCGTTTTGCAAAATTCCACTCCCGGGTAAAACCAGATGCTGCAGAGACCTTACCATCTAATGTCGCAACTCCGACTCTACCCAAATCATTACCACAGAGATATGTCATTGCTTTTCCTATGCCTAATGCAGTGCCTGAGGGTGGACAATGCTTTTCACTTTGATCACCAATTGTCAGTTGCTTCCCTTCTCTGTGTGCCTTTCAATTCATACTCCCCCGCAAACGGAAACAAAAAGCTACCCTAAAAATGGAATGCGGGGTAGGCGACTGCTAGTAGTTGAGGCCTTTTGCTCTTTTGGATTAAGGCCAATTGTTGTCAATTTTGAGATAGTATATATTGTTGTATGTATAAATTACAATCAGGGATTTACCCAATCGCCTGCTCCTTTGTAGAGGTATTACCTCAATCAGCGAAATTCCACGTGTATTTTCAACTTTGCACTGTTTTACCTCTTCTTTTCCAGGGCTGGCATCTTGAAGAACAAGATAATAGGCAAATAAATGAAGCACAAATTTAGAGGTAAATATTTTCTGTATTTGATACTATATTTGTTTGAGTGATGGTTCCAATTAGGGTTTCCCATTCTGTTTTCAGAAGCTTCTAGGTGTCTTGTAGAGGTTGGTAAAGTAGTTTATTGTGGGGACAAAAACTGACAAATAATATTTCATGGTACGTGTACTATATTGTTTGTTTTGAAAAGTACAA
>NMUG010001144.1:0-18825 GCA_002855965.1 Monotropa hypopitys
GGTCAGTTATATCAGCTCGACTAATGTGCTCGGACCATCCCCGAAGCACCCTGACCTTCCCAGGTCACTTGCCGACCTCCTGCTTGTCGGAGTACTTGCGTTCAGCAAAGGGACAGTCCGCCTATGAGCACTCTTAGCTTTTTAGCTCGGCAAAGCATCCAGTAGCTCGGGCAATCAGCACTGAGGGCTTATAACCACCTGATTAGCCTTTTCGACTAATAATTATGCCCGAAGCTCTACTTCCCGCACTGACATAGTCCACCCGTACCTTGTTTGGTTGTTCGGAAGAACCCTTGTTCGGCAGACTCTCTTCTCGGCAAAGCTTCTGTTCGGCAGAGCTTCAGCTCGACAGAGCCTTAGCTCGGCATGAGGACCCTTCGGTCCAGGGAGTCCTCCAGAACCTTGGTTAATAAAATGTGTTCCTGATCAAACACCAACTGGCCACTATTCTCCGAACAGAAGGCCTTCGGTCGCCTATATTTTTTTAGAGCTCGGCCAGCCGGCCAGAGCAGCCTGGTCACCTTGGATCAGCATCTCAGCTCGGCCCAGGCTAGCTCGGCAGAGGCCTCAGTTGTTCGGCAAAAAGCTCAGTTTTATTCATTATGTTTATGGCAGATTTGAGGTGTTAATCCAAGAGAAATCAACCCAAGGAAATGATGAATCTTTACATGCCTTACTTACTCGTATTTTTTCTCACTTGCTCACTCATTTTACAAGATTACTATTATGGCTATTGAGCCCGAAAAATCTACTATGTTATCACTCTTGCAAATCAAAGAGAAGAGCTTGTGAAAAACCTTTTTACATGGAAAAGCAAAACGTGAAAATGTTTTTTGTGATTATCGGCACAGACATGAGATGGCCATAGAATACGGTCATAAATGGATAAGAGCCCGAATGTTGGGGGCAGGGTCAGATACCATGCATACAGGGATAAGTTATATTGCAAATTGTGGGCTCCCCTTGTTTCTGGTACCGTAGAGACTGTAATTGGTTAGCTTGATAGACTGGTTGACAGTCATACATTCTGGGTAGAATACCCAAAGCAATCAATATGGACTTGTTGCAGGTTCATGCGTGAAAGATGCCGAAAATCTGATATGATCAAAAGGGGTCAATGATACTACTCTTGAGGATAGTGAGCCACTCATACTATGATTATCTGGAATGATTTATTTGCAGGGAATGATTTCCTCTTCTTCCTCTGGACTCTAGCAGCGATTCTAAGGATAATTACGAAGAAGAGGAAATCTTCATAGTAAACGAAGACGTTGAATAACAAGCACACGTTGATTCTGTGACGATCACTTCTGATCTTATAGCCCGAGTTGCAGTAGGTTTCGAAGATAACTCAGAGGAAGAAGTTCGGGGAATGATAAATTATCACTTGTGGCTGTTGGAACGTGCTTGTGCAGTAGCAAGAGCATACATCCAGAATTGGGAGTTTGAGTACCTCATGGAGAGAGCAAGGAATCGAGTCATGTACGGCAATAATGATGAAGCCCCACCCGAAGAAGAGGAAGTGGTTGAGGAAGAGGAAGAGCCTATGGAGTGACTCCATTAAGGTTGGGACCTCGATTTTAAAAATGTTCTTGAAGAAGACCCCGAGAAGGATCCCAGCGAGAATGAAGAAGATGAGAAAGGCATTGATATAGACCGTGAGGAGTGGGTTTACCCACCCTATGAATGGCCGAGCAACTCGGATTGCGAATAGCATTTTTAGTACTTTTATTGTTATCTGGCATGTTTAGAATTTCAATATCATGATAAACCCTTATTGCTATGATGAATTAATCAAACCCTTTCTCATATCTCTAACTGAAAAATCTTTTGAAAGCAGAATGGTTAACACTCGTAACAACGGTCAAGGAAACAATCAGAGGAACGACGAAGTGGCTGAACTACGCAATATGGTCAGGATGTTGGCTTGGACTGTTCAAACCCAACAAGATATGATCGATCAATATCTCAACCATCCAGGACCCGTGAATGAGCCACCCAATCCCGAAGAGGAGGCCCTAGTCGACCCAATCGAGCAAGCGACAAATTTTGCAGCGATGAAAGAATTCCTGAAGCTGAAACCCTCTACCTTCCAGGGAGAAATGGACCCTGTAAGAGCAAATGAATAGATTGCAGCCCTAGAAAAGAATTTTCGATTACTGAGATGCTCTGATCAACAGAAGGTGGAGATCGTATCTGCTGGAAGGAGAAGCAAATCGTTGGTGGAATCTGAAGAATGCTGCAGAGCCAGAAATGAACTGGGAGAGGTTTCTGGAAATTTTTCGTGAGAAATTTATGCCGAGGGCGATGCAAACTACGAAGAGGATGGAGTTCGAACACCTTAAGCAATGAGGGATTATGACGGTAGCCGCCTATGAAACCGAGTTTACAAATCTTGCTGCTTATGCCCCATACCTAGTGGCATCGAAGGAAATGAAGGTGAGATGCTTTGAGGACGGACTAAAGCCGGAAATTCAAAAGGTAGTTCGACTCCTTCAACTATCAACGTATGCTGATGTTCTAGACCGAGCCTTGTTAGTTGAACAAGACGTGGAAGAGACGAGACGCTATCAAGAGCAGAAGAGGCAAAACCAAGGACCCAGAAAAGCTGGTCCACAGAAGAAGGCAAATTTTGGAGGAAGGAGGGATGATCAAAGAAGAATGAGAAACCAAGACAGGGGAAACAGAGTACCCTTAACATGTTTCGGCTGTGTCCAGAAGGGCCATTTCAGCAAAGATTGTCCCAGACCAGCAACAGGAGCAAATGTGATACCCGTAGGTATACCAAGGAACAACCATCAAGACAACTGAAACCAACGTCAGGGAAGATCTTTCGCTTTATTTCCCGGAGATCCCCGCAATGATGAAGCCGTGGTGGTAGGTAGAATCCTTGTCTGTGGAATTCCTACTTATGCTTTATTTGATTCAGGTTCTACTCACTAGTTCATTTCAAAATCCCACTCTCAGAAAGTCAGTAAAAATCTTTAACCCTTTTGATTTGAATTGCTCGTGTCTCAACCCATGAGCAAGGGAGTCATATGCTCATCTGTTCTTAGGAATTGCGACGTTTCCATGAATGGAACTTGTACCGCAATCGACTTAATTCCTCTAGCTATGTCCCATTTCGATGCGATCATTGGAATGGATTGGTTGTCCCAATTCAAAGCCAAGATCGATTGCGCAAAGAAGTGTATAGTCTTCGTAGGGCTCGGAGAGAAAGAGTCACATCACCCCCATGCTTCGTGTCTATGGCACATGCTCACCAACTTTTGCAGAAAGGATGTCGAGGTTACCTTTGCAGCATTTTGTCTACAACACCAAATACTCATTCGATATCTGATATCCCCGTAGTTCGTGATTTTTTCGATGTTTTTTCCAAAGACTTGTCAGGAATACCCGTTGATCGAGAGGTGAAGTTTAGTATCGAGACTATTCTAGGAAGCTAGCCAATATCTATAGTGCCCTATCGAATGGCACTCACAGAATTGAAGGAATTAAAGGCACAACTCCAAGAATTAGTAGATAAAGATTTCATCCGACCTAGATCATCACTATGGGGGGCACCAGTTTTACTTGTCAAGAAAAAGGACAGAACAGTGCGGCTCTGCATAGACTATCGAGAGCTGAACAAAGTCACCATCAAAAACAAGTATCCGTTACCAAGAATTAATGATTTATTTGACCAACTGCAAGGAACTAAATATTCTCAAGATCGGTCTTTATTCAAGATATCACCATCTCAAGGTTAAGGCAAAAGACGTAGAGAAGACAGCTTTTCGTACCAGGTATGGACATTTCGAATTCTTAGTTATGCCATTTGGCGTCACCAATGCACCTGCAGCATTTATGGACCTGATGAACCGGATCTTCACCAACTATCTCAACAACTTCGTAATTGTGTTCATTGACGATATTCTCATCTACTCCAAGAACGAAGAACAGCATGCGGAGCACCTGACAATTGTTTTGCAGACCTTAAAGGAGAGGAAGCTTTACGCCAAGTTCAACAAATGCGAATTTTGGCTCACAAAAATTCAATTTCTCGGGCACATCATCGATGAACGTGGAATCTCAGTAGACCCTCAGAAGATAGGAGCAATCCGAGAATGGCCGAAGCCCACTTCAGTAACCAAAGTTCGTAGTTTCCTTGGACTCGCCGGCTACTACCGAAGATTTATCAAAGTCTTTTCGAAAATTGCAACCCCTATGATAGAGCTGACAAAGAAAGGAGAGCCATTCATTTGGACAGAGACCAGAGAAGGGAGTTTTCAAGAGCTAAAGACGCGACTCACGACAGCACCTGTTCTCATACTACCTCAGGAGGGGGGAAACTTTGAAGTCTACAGCGATGCTTCACTTAGAGGACTCGAATGTGTCCTGATGCAACAAGACCAAGTTATTGTCTACGCCTCCCGACAGCTAAAGCCTCACGAAAATAACTACCCAACTCATGACTTGGAGCTGGCCGTAGTAGTTTTTGCTTTGAAAATTTGGCGCCACTATCTTTATGAAGTCACCTGCAACTTATTTACTGACCATCAGAGCTTGAAGTATCTTTTCACCCAGAAGGAGCTGAATCTCAAACAACGAAGATGGCTGGAACTGATGAAGGACTACGACCTCAATATTCAGTACCACCCTGGAAAAGCCAACACTGTTGCAGATGCTTTAAGCAGAAAAGGGAAGAAGGAGCTCAATCACCTACAGCATGGACATCTCAATACCATTGTTGCAAAGCCGATCATCTTGAGAAAAATCAAATCAGGAAAAGGGAGTGACTTGAAGCTCATAAAGATCAGCAAAGGAATCAATTCAGAAAGTGAATTCACCCTCATGGATGGGATTGTCCGATTTCGAAATCGATTGTGTATCCCCAGCAACGAAGAAATTAAGAATAAGATCATGGACGATGGCTGTAACATCCCATGTTTTTAAGTAAAGCATTTCCAATATATATATATTTTTAAAATAAGTAAACACAAACATTGGGGAGTTAACGGTTACTATACAGATGCAGTGCGGTAGAAGTTCTTATTACATTGATCTTGATACAATATGGAAAACTGAAAGAGTACAAGGAAAGAAAGTACAACTACTATTACTCACTACAAACTGTAAAAGAGAGCACAAGGTACTCAAGGGAGCCAAGGCCGCAGCTCCAAAGGGAACCAGCTGCTAGCACAAGCTCTAGATCCCCCTGCAAGAGAAACCCTGCAACACAATCCTGGAAAAGAGAAAAGAGGAGGGTCTGAGCAAACACAACTCAGTGAGGTAACAGCTAACGACTACAAAGCATGCACGAGCGCATGCGACCCTAAGTGCCACAAAACAAAGGTAAACAAAGCCAAGGGAAAGGCACAACACACGCACACACACCCAAGTGACGTGAGACTAAGAGTATCTCTGAGGTCAAACAAGTAGAGTGTCACTCTATCTACAGTTGACGTCCCCAATGTGCAAGTCATCACTAGAGAACTCTACTAAGGAATACACGAACCTCATTACTCAACCTCACTTATTCTCAACCCGAACCACGGTCACCACACGATTCGACGCCCAAATCACTCACAAGGAATCCAATACCCAATTCTCCTCATCTCCACATTACCCTCATGTTCATTGATAAGATTTTGGATTCGCATTTGATATTGAATATTGGAGTTACACATTTCATCATTTTTTCCACCTTGGCCCACCCAAGGGGTACAACAACATTACCATCACGGATTGAGTATTTCATTCCAATATTCATTCTCGGCCTACTCCTGAACAAGCGAGTAGCCAATCTCCCCTAGACAAGGGCGAGTAGATTACATGTGTTAAGGTTTTCCAAGATCCCGCCTGCCAGCGTATCCAGTCATTCCGAGACTTTCAAGAACTTGTATCTCCCACCTATGGCCAAAGGATCTTATTCCTAGATCGTCACCCATCAATGACATCCAGTTATTCCGTGACTTCAAGGGAACGTGTATCTCCCACTTAACACGAATAGAGTCATTGGGCCTCACTTTCCCTAAGACAACTTTCCCACACACTTACATTTCCTCATTTTATTAGTGAGTTTAGATGAATGATTAAGGATTGGCTAAGGGTGGTCCCCGTGGGATCCATCCCTAGTATTGAAAGTTCATTGTGTTAGTTGGGCACATTACATTGTGAGTCAAATTATCAACTTCCCAATATTTCCATGATCCCCTCAAGAACAGCACCCATTTCCCAACTCCCCACAGTCACAACACCAAGAGAACACACACCAACCACACCACGATGTCACGAGCACCCAAGGAGCTACAACACTCACTTATCCCAAAGAATTTCCATGACCAATCTCACTAGTTAGAAGGTTCACCCCAATCGACAACAAGGGGGAAATCCCAATTTCACCACAACTCACACTCTGGCGATACCACCAAGACCCAAGTAAATCAAACCCATTACTAAGCAATCACCACAATAATTTAACACGGTCGACGCACCCAAATCCCACCTCAAGGCCCGTTCGGGCATTTCATTAAACACTTGGCGCCTATACATTTTTAAGGGTAATTCTCAACACCCAAGTTATTCCTTCCACCTCTACATCACTCCAAGACCAACACGATTACCTGAGGCAAACCCGACGCCAACAAATCGAATGACAACAACACGACTACGCACCCGACGCCAACGAATCGAATGACAAATGATACGACTATGCATAATCAATCAACGATCGGATAAGCAATGAAACATGAAATGGAAATACGCACACCCACACATACTAAGTAGGAGTCAGAAGTTACCCACCGGAGCGTCGCTGGAAAAGTCGCCGGAGAGGTCGCCGGAATACGTCCACCGTACCACCGTGCTCTGAACCCATCAACGCGAAGCTCTCGTCGCAACCTACAAGGTTCAACCGTTACTCAACAATGGAGGAGAAGGGAAATGAGAGCTAGGGTTTGAGATAGGAGAAGACTTATTGTTCATGCGCGAACCGCCACCATCAATGCGAAGCTCTCGACATCCCCGTCGATGTTAGAACTCCGAGTTTTGCCCGAACTCCAAGGATGGAGAGTTATGGAAGAGAGAAGTGAGAGGGAGAGAAGAGGGAGGTAGAGAGAGTATTAGGGTTGCAAAAATGGGGGAGACAACCCCAATTCTCGGACCAAATGGCATATATAGGACCCCCACCTCAAATTACCGAAAAGCCCCTCATTAAACTAGAAAAATAGCATTTCTTGCCTTCACGACCGGTCGATAGTTTTGGCCCGACTGGTCGAGCTCCATTCTAACAGCTCACTGCTGAGCCCCGACTGGTCGACGTAGTACACGTGTACCGGTCGACACGGCCAAATTTTTACTGAATTGAAATGTTGATTTTTCCGAGCGTATTTTGGCCATAACTGCTTCGTCGGGACTCCGATTGACTCGATTCAAGTTGTGTTGGAATCGTAGTCAAATTATCTACGACTTCCATGAACAAAGAATTTTGATTTGGAAAACGGATCAGGTCGAAGAATTTTAAACGCGCTTTAAGACTTTTGATTTAGTAAAACGAAATGGAAATTAATTAAAATTTCCGGAGTGTGACAAACTACCCTCCTTACAAAAATTTCGTCCTCGAAATTTACCGGAGCAAGGAGATAGCTAACCAATGCAACTATCCAAAAAGGACCCAACGAGAGGTCACGCTCCATCAAGCTTCCGCTACGATCACAACCACTTTAAGACAAGGAACCGCACAAGATACACTTCCCATGGATCAAACCATCTTCCCGTCACAATCCTCAATCGATAAAAGATACACAAGGAATCGCGCTTAAGGACCAAAGTCTACAAGAGAACAACTCTAACGAGATTCGTATGCGAACTCCGCCATGTTTACGCCACAAGCACGCAAAAGTCAACCGCCAAGGCCATCGAACAAAGATTTCTGCATCGTGAAGATGCACCAACACACAAAGAGTACGTTGTTCTGCCCCGAACACGCCAAGGATACGCTGATACGACGAGCCGTAATACTAAAGTTACTCGTAACCAACCCAAATCCCGTATGCATTGTAATGTCTAGATAAACAACAAAGTACACACACCCTGGTGCGGTGACAGTGTAACATCGGTGATCGTCCTGAGATGCCCCGGCCGGTAGCGTTTCTCAATTCAATACACGCACGTCAAACATACATCACACAATCAAAGAAAACTCACACACACCACACCAATTATGTATGTGTTAAGTCCAAACAACATGAATTAGCACAAACTCACACCAAGTCTAAAAGTCGATATGCAATCGTACCCATTTTCCCATGCTTCACTAATTTCGCCACCTCGAAGATCCAATATTCTTTCGCAAATAAACACGAACAATTTGGTACAAATGCAATAGGTAGACACGACCACAAGAAGGAAGAAAAAATTCCTTGCCATAATTCAACATTGCCCAACAAAAGAAACATCCCACAACGAAACGAAATTTTGAGACTTAGACAAGGTGTCTCGAAAATACACAACTCTACCACGGAGTAAAAGGAACAATAACAAGTTCCAAACGATACAACAACAACTAGAGTAGAGATCTTCAACAACTAGGTAACAATTATGGGGGCAATCCAAGAAAATTTGACAACAACCCCATATATATGTTTTTTTGCCACCACAAAAAAATTTAGGTTCCAACTATAAATTTTGATCTTTCAAACAAGGAAGATTAACCGGTTCAATCCGATATGATTGTCCAACACAAATCCAGTGACGTCCAACAAGAGGAACGAATCTCAAATAGGAAGCCAACAACCAACCCAACTATGAAATCTAGCAACCGTAATCGCGAACGAGAAACTTGACGAAGGTGAACTCTAAGAGAGATCACAAGATGACCACAAGATTCGAACAAGGTGCAACGCAAGATCACCATTCCACATAGTTTTCAATACAATCCCAAAAGAAAAGAATACATAAGAAAGATCACAAATCCAAAAGTAAAATCTTAACAACTCAATGAGTACATGGACTTCCACAGGTCCAACACGGAAGCGAAGCTCGACCAAGGAACAAACAAAGGACTCCGTCCATTTTCTTCAACCTTGAATCCTCATTGCTTGGGGAAAACTCTCGCCACGTGACCAACTTCACCACACAGAAAACATGACTTCGAAGGAGGAACCGACACGGTGCACTGCGAGCGGAAATGACCTATCTGACGACATTTATGGCACACAATGTGGGATACAGAAGCAACTCCCAGCTTGCGCGGCGAAGAAGACGAACCACCACTTCGATGATTGCGCGATAACTCCACCTGGTTATGGCACCTCTTCTTACTAAAATTCCCGGATGAATCCGAACTCTTGCAAGCAACATGAGGAGGAGACTCCACTCCAAATGTCGCCTTCAAACGACTGAGGCACAACTTCACTGCCTTGGCACTCTCTAGCAAGGATGCAAAACTCTGAATGTGCTGACCCGCAACAAACGGCTTAATCGAGGGGTGCAAACCCCTCTCGAATCTTCTGCACTTGTGAATTTCTGATCGAACCAACTCCAATGCGAATCGCGACAAAAAATGAAACTTATAGGCATACTGAGTGACCGTCATGTCACCTTGCGTTAATTGCTCGAACTGCAGACCCATCGCCTCACGACACGAGTCAGGAAAATACTGGTCATCGAACACAGCTTCAAACTGAACCCAAGACATACCTTTTGAAGAAGAGGAACTCGGTACTCCATCACTTTGCGTCAGTGAATCCCACCACACACCTGTTTCACCAACTAATTAAAAAGTCGCTAAGGATACTCGAATGGAATCTTCAGTGATTTCCAACGCATCTAGGACTTTTCGAATCTCAACGAACCAATGATTCGCCTCTAACGAATCTCCGGAGCCACTGAACTGAGGAGGATTAAAGCGAAGAAAATCTCTAACCATCTGCGAAGATCGATTTCTCTCGTTACCCAACAACAAACCCGACTCGCGACCACACGCAACAATGGATGCTGCCAATCTCTTGACCAACTGATCAAACTGCAACTGAACTCCATCTCCAAGAACAACTCCAGGAGTAGGAATACCACGATGATTCCGATTTGCCGCACGTCTAGAAGCCATTGGAATACTGGCACAAAGATTAGTCCAAGATACTAAACGTGAATATTCGCGACAAGATACACAAGAACGGATACAACACATCGAATGCATAAAGTCTCAAAGAGGCAAAAGAGCCGAAAGATAGCCACAAACATCAAATCGTAAGTGAAGTAGGAAGCGCAAACCTCATCCTATCCGTAAACGCACGAATGGAAACCCAAGGGACTTACGAAATCACAAGACAACCGCGAATTTATGCCTCAAAACGGTAAAACTAACAAGCCTAAAGACTCCACATCCTTCTAAGAAGTTCACTTCCCACTATACAACCACAAGGTAGTCCAAAACTCAACGGAACAACGGAAGCAATACCATAAATTTCATAAAAACTAGGCACCCAAGTGCACAACTGGCAACACCTCCATAGCCTTACGGGAGAAACAACACTCATCTCTAGACACTTCAAGGAAACTTGGCAACCAAAGAAGGAGCCGAAACGAAACAAACGACTCTAGGGAAGCAAATCCAAGACAAACGGTGCTCCAAGACACACAAGAATGATCGTATCAATAGTAATGACCCTAGGAACCCATAGAGACTAGGTGTCTCTCCACGGTCCAAAGGTATTCAAACCGAAAGCCCTGATACCAACTGTAACACCCCATGTGTTTAAGTAAAGCATTTCCAATATTTTTTTTTGAAATAAGTAAACACAAACATTAGGGAGTTAACGGTTACTATACAGATGCAGTGCGATAGAAGTTCTCATTACATTGATCTTGATACAATGTGGAAAACTTAAAGAGTACAAGGAAATAAAGTACAACTACTACTACTCACTACAAACTATATAAGAGACTACAAGGTACTCAAGAGAGCCAAGGCCGCAGCTCCAAAGGGAACCAGCTGCTAGCACAAGCTCTAGATCCCCCTGCAAGAGAAACCCTGCAACACAATCTTGAAAAATAGAAAAGAGGAGGGTCTGAGCAAACATAGCTCAGTGAGGTAACAGCTAATGACTACAAAGCATGCACGAGCGCATGCGACCCTAAGTGCCACAAAACAAAGGTAGACAAAGCCAAGGGACAGTCACAACACACTCACACACACACACACACACACCCAAGTGACGTGAGACTAAGAGTATCTCCGAGGTCAAACAAGTAGAGTGTCACCCTATCTACAATTGACATCCCCAACGTGTAAGTCATCACTAGAGAACTCTACTAAGGAATACACGCTCTTCGATACTCAACCTCACCTATTCAAAACCCGAACCACGGTCACCACACGATTCGACACCCACATCACTCACAAGGAATCCAATACCCAATTCTCCTCATCTCCACATAACCCTCATGTTCATTGATAAGATTTTGGATTCGCATTTGATATTGAATATTGGAGTTACACATTTCATCATTTGTTCCACCTTGGCCCACCTAAGGGGTACAACAATATTACCATCACGGATTGAGTATTTCATTCCAATATTCATTCCCGGCCTACTCCTGAACAAGCGAGTAGCCAATCTCCCCTAGACAAGGGTGAGTAGATTACATGTATTAAGGTTTTGCAGGATCCCTCCTTCCAGCGTATCCAGTCATTCCGAGACTTTCAGGAACTCGTATCTCCCACCTATGGCCAAAGAATCTTATTCCTACATCGTCACACGTCAATGACATCCAGTTATTCCGTGACTTCAAGGGAACGTGTATCTCCCACTTAACACGAATAGAGTTGTTGTGCCTGACTTTCCCCAAGACAACTTTCCCACACACTTACATTTCCTCATTTAATGAGTGTAGATGAATGATTAAGGATTGGCTAAGGGTGGTCCTCGTGGGATCCATCCCTAGTATTGGAAGTTCATTGTGTTAATTGGACACATTACGTTATGAGTCAAATTATCAACTTTCCAATATTTCCACGATTCCCTCAAGAATAGGGTCCATCACCCATTTCCCAACTCCCTACAGTCACAACACCAAGGGAACACACACCAACCACACCACGACATCACGAGCACCCAAGGAGCTACAACACTCACTTACCCCAAAGCATTTCCATGACCAATCTCACTAGTTAGAAGGTTCACCCCAATCGACAACAAGGGGGAAAATCTCAATTTCACCACAACTCACACTCTGGCGATACCACCAAGACCCAAGTAAATTAAACCCATTACTAAGCAATCACCACAATATTTTAACACGGTCGACGCACCCAAATCCCACCTCAAGGCCCGTTCGGGCATTTCATCAAACACTTGGCGCCTATACATTTTTAAGGGTAATTCTCAACACCCAAGTTATTCCTTTCACCTCTATACCACTCCAAGACCAACACGATTACCTGAGGCAAACCCGACGCCAACAAATCGAATGACAACAGCACGACTACACACCCGATGCCAATGAATCGAATGACAAATGATACGACTACGCATAATCAATCAACGATCGGATAAGCAATGAAACATGAAATGGAAATACGCACACCCACGCATACTAAGTAGGAGTTAGAAGTTACCCACCAGAGCGTCGCCGGAAAAGTCGCCGAAAAACGTCCACCGTACCACCGTGCTCCGAACCCGTCAACGCGAAGCTCTCGTCGCAACCTACAAGGTTCAACCGTTACTCAACAATGGAGGACAAGGGAAATGAGAGCTAGGGTTTGAGAGAGGAGAATACTTACCGTTCATGCACGAACCGCCACCATCAATGCGAAGCTCTCGACATCCCCGTCGACGTTAGAACTCCGAGTTTTGCCCGAACTCCATGGATGGAGAGTTATGGAAGAGAGAAGTGAGAGGGAGAGAATAGGGAGGTAGAGATAGAGTATTATGGTTGCAAAAATGGGGGAGACAACCCCAATTCTCGGACCAAATGGCATATATAGGACCCCCACCTCAAATTACCGAAAAGTCCCTCATTAAACCCGAAAAACAGAATTTCTGGCCTTCACGACCGGTCGACGATTTTGGCCCGACCGATCGAGCTCCATTCGAACAGCTCACTGCTGAGCCCCGACCGGTCGACGTAGTACACGTGTACCGGTCGACACGGCCAAATTTTCACTGAATTGAAATGTTGATTTTTTCGAGAGTATTTTGGACATTGCTTCTTCGTCGGGACTCCGGTTGACTCGATTCAAGTTGCGTTGGAATTGTAGTCAAATTATCTACGACTTCCATGAATAAAGAATTTTGTTTTGGAAAACGGATTAGGTCGAAGAATTTTAAATGCGCTTTAGGACTTTTGATTTAGTAAAACGAAATGGAAATTAATTAAAATTTCCGGAGTGTGACAATGGCCATCATTCATAGTTCGCGATTCACCCCGGCCAGACAAAGATGTACCAGGATCTGAAGAAGTCTTATTGGTGGATGGGAATGAAGTGTGATATAGCCAACTATGTCAATCGATGCCTGCAGTGCCAATAGATCAAAGTTATTCATCAGAAGCCCGACGAATTATTACAGCCATTACCTATTCCCAAGAAGAAATGGGAGGATATCACTATGGACTATGTCATAGGATTACCGTGTTCGAAGAAGAGAAACAATGCGATATGGGTCATAGTAGATCGTTTAACCAAGTCTGCTCACTTCATTGCGATCAAGAACACTTATTCGATGGACCGGATGGCAACCACCTACCTCCGAGAAATCGTTCGACTACACGGCACACCAGTATCCATCACATCCGATAGAGACCCACAATTTGTATCCAGATTTTGGAAATCACTTCAGAAGGCAATGGGAACAGCACTCAATTTCAGCACAGCCTTCCATCCTCAAACAGACGGTCAATCAGAAAGGACCATTCAAACACTAGAAGACTTGTTGTGAGCCTGTGCGTTGGAGTTTCAAGGAAGCTGGGAAGAGCATCTATCACTGGCAGAGTTCTCCTACAACAATAGTTACCAAGCAAGTATAAGAATGGCACCATTTGAAGTGCTATACGGAAAGAAATGCAGGTCACCATCGTGTTGGACGAAAGTTGGGAATGCAGAGTTGGCGGGACCAGAAATCGTGCGGGAATCCACAGAGAAGATCAAGACAATTCAGGACCGACTGAAAGCTGTCCAAGATCGCCAGAAGAGTTATGCCGACACTCATCGCAGGGAATTGGAATTTCAAGAAGGCGACAAGGTATTTCTCAAAGTATCACCAATGAAAGGCATCGTCAAATTCGGGAAGAGAGGAAAGTTGAATCCTCAATTTATTGGTCCATTCGAGATTCTTGAAAAAATCGGCCCACTCCCTATCGATTAGCGTTATCACCAGAATTAGCCAACGTGCACGATGTTTTCTACATCTCTATGCTTCGCAAATATATAGTAGACCCATCGCACATTCTGGAGCGGTCCACGATCAAAATCGAGAAGAACCTATCCTACGAGGAAAGGCCAGTGAAGATTCTAGATCGACAAGAGAAGAAACTACGAAGCAAGATAATTCCCTTAGTCAAAGTCTGGTGGGAGAACCAATCGGAAAACGAGGCCACCTAGGAGAAGGAAGATGATATGCGCAGGAAGTACCCAGAGTTGTTCGAGCAAGGTAAATTTATCAATTCCTCAATAAGTCATTTCAAAGTTTGGGGGCCAAACTTCCTTTAAGGAGGGGAGGATGTGAGACCCCGTCCCAAATGAATAAGATTTATCAAATTTAATAAGTCTTTAAATATATTTTCGGAGTTATGATAGTATTTTAATCATTTGGGTTTGGTGTAAGAATTGTGGACCCATAAGAAATCTAAAAGCAAGTTAGGAAGCCCAAAATGAAGGAGCCCAACTGCTCGGGATCAGGCCGAACCAACATGGTCCAGACCAGCTCGGGTCATCCCAGCCCAACCCGTCGCGCTAACCATTTCGGACACGACCAAACCAACCCAACCCGCCTCGGCCAGAGCGCGGCTAGTCCTCAGTTCAACAGACTGAATCACTGACCGTATGACACGGCAGACAGGCACATGGGACAACTCATCCTAGGATTCCTTTTGCTTTGGGGGCATCCGAGGTAGTCAACTTGTCAGGCCTGCAGGGCAGTCGGCATGCATGCAACTCTACATGCCTGCAGCTCGGTAGACTCAAGGAAGGGTCAATCCCAACATTTAATGAGACCCCAAGGCCTCCGATGATGTATAAATAGGACCACATCTCAGCATTCATTTCACTCCAAACTCCCTTCTTGCATTCAAAGCTTTTAGGGAGAGAAAGAGCCATCCCTCCGAAGAACCCTGTTGCTCGGCAGTCCCTAGCCAACACTTAGAGTATTCCTCTAAGCCTTAGTAGCTTTCCAAAATCGTCTGGACCACTTGGTCTCTAACCCAGAAGGATCTCCACTGCCCGGACCAATGTTCCCGAGTAGTGCTCAGCTCGGCATAAGTTAGGCAGAACAGCTCCCGTGAACTCAGGTAAATACTCAACCCTCTGGTCGTTACTTGGTCAGTTATATCATCTCGGCTAATGTGCCCGGACCATCCCCGAAGCACCCTTACCTTCCCAGGTCACTTGCCGACCTCCCGCTTGCCGGAGCACTTGTGCTCAGCAAAGGGACAGTCTGCCTATGAGCACTCTTAGCTTTTCATCTCGGCAAAGTGTCCAGTAGCTTAGGCAATCAGCCTTGAGGTCTTATAACCACTTGATTAGCCTTTTCGACTAATAACTATGCCCAAAGCTCCACTTCCCGCACTGACATAGTCCACCCATACCTTGTTTGGCTGTTCGGTAGAACTCTTGTTCGGCAGACTATCTTCTCACAAAGCTTCTGTTCGGCAGAGCTTCAGCTCGGCAGAGCCTTAGCTCGGCATGAGGACCCTTCGGTCCAGGGAGTCCTCCAGAACCTTGGTTAATAAAATGTGTTCCTGATCAAACACCAACCGGCCACTATTCTCCGAATAGAAGGCCTTCGGTTGCCTATGATTTTCTAGAGCTCGGCCAGCTGGCCAGAGCAGCCTGGTCGCCTTGGATCAGCAGCTCAGCTCGGCCCAGGCTAGCTCGGCAGAGGCCTTAGTTGTTCGGAAAAAAGCTCAGTTTTATTCATTATGTTTTATGGCAGATTTGAGATGTTAATCCAAAAGAAATCAACCCAAGAAAAAGGTGAATCTTTACATGCCTTACTTACTCGTATTTTTTCTCACTTGCTCACTCATTTTACAAGATTACTATTATGGCTATTGAGCCCGAAAAATCTACTATGTTATCACTCTTGCAAATCAAAGAGAAGAGCTTGTGAAAACCCTTTTTACATGGATAAGCAATATGTGGAAAATGTTTTTTGTGATTATCGACACGGACATGACATGGCCATGGAATACGGTCATAAATGGATAAGAGCCCGAATGTTGGGGGCAGGGGCAGATACCATGCATACAGGGACAGACTATAAGGTGGGACCAAACCAGATTGTCATCGGATGATATCATGCCGCTTTGCAAATTATGGGATAGCTCCCCTTGTTTCTGGTACCGTAGAGGCTGTAATTGGTTGGCTTGATATACTGGTTGACAGTCATACATTCCGGGTAGAATACCAAAAGCAATCAATATTCACTTGTTGCAGGTTCATGCGTGAAAGATGCCAAAAATCTGATATGACCAAAAGGGGTCAATGATACTACTCTTGAGGCTAGTGATCCACTCATACTATGATTATCTGGAATGATTTATTTGCAGGGAATGATTTGGTTGTCCATGAAACTAGTAATTTGGGCATGTATTGAATTCACTCTAGCTTTATAGCTTATGCATTTTTCTAAAACTCTTTTCAGTCTTTGAGAAGCAGGAATAGGAGCATTTGGAGTTATTATGTCTCAGCTTTTGTTTATTCTCTTGTATCAGCCCATGGGGCTTGTATTGTAACTCTGACTCGGATTAATGAACTGATGTGGGTAATGTTTTAGTGAGGCACTTTCTGAGTTATTTCACGCTTTCTGTTTTTATTTAATCTAAAATTGTTCGATGAATAACTAAACTCATTTAAATAGGGCCTTTAGCGAGCTTGTTCATTGGCCGATCATGACTCATATGTGATTGGGTCGTGACAAGCAGCCCCACGGCCCGTCTCAATCATGGCAGCAGCAAACTCCCTCATGAATTGGTTAGGAATAACCAATCCCTCAGGAGCTAGCATAACAGGTGGAATAGCATGAGGGAAGTCATTAGGCTAACCATTGACTTCTTGACTACCTTCATCTGGTATGGGGATCTCTCGACATCCTCTTCCTCGACCCACTGCTCTTCGTGGAGGCATATCGACTACAGAGGAAAAGATGATCATCGTCAATCATAATCAAGAACATATACCCAACAGAGAGGTAAGACGATTTAGAATCAATTATTGATAAAGGAATAAGGAATCCACATCTCGAAAGTGAGGCAAAGATACAATAAACATCATATACTATAGCTAGACTCACAAGAATGGAGACACCAAGACAAAGGGTCCACTAGAGAACCAACATCAATATAGGACACACTACTAGATTTAGAGAAAAGATCCCACTTAGTTAATTCTTGTGAAAATATAAGGGTCCTCATGCAATGCATACACACTCCAAGCACATCACGTGGATGCAAATTTTTAAAAACAATGCACTCATTGAGACCAAATGTCTCTCTAAAGGCCTAAGTTTTCGAACGAAAGCTCTAATACCAAGTTGTCATGTCTCGAAATTTCAAACCATATTTTTTTGAAACATAAAATATGACAACAAGGACAAGTAAAGATAAAAAACTACCCAATCCAAAAGTGAGGAAGTGAAAAGGGGGAAAGGGGAAATGTCATACACACAAGCTCATATGAGTTTAGGTTTACAAGTCTAGCAAAATATTACATTCCCGGGTACATAAAGTTAAATTTAAAAGATGGAAATAGCTAAATAAGGATACCCAAAGGGTGGCATCCAATGCTCCAAGCTCCAAGCTAAGTGGCCGGGTCGGTACCTAAAAATAGAGGGTTAGGCAATAGCCTAGTAGAGATAACCTACACCCAAATGTTTCTCAAATTGGGACTACAGATGCGAGTGCGAGAATTTAAATAAGTATGCATGCAATGAGGACCATTTCCATAGTTCAAAACATTTTCCAATTTCTTTCCAAAATCAATTTCCAAGACTTAATGATTCTCCTTCAAATGCTCAACTTGATGAAATCAAGGAGAAGTATATATTTTCAAATCTCATCTCAACCTTGACGAAATCAAGGGAGGCACAAACAACTTTATTAAGAATTTGTTCAGTTTAGGCTTGTTCCGCGCTAGTCGCCTACCAGCTACTAACCGTAACTTCCTTAGAATTATCCTACCTTAGGAAGGGCTCCAGTCGACCCCCATTGCGCAATGTAGTGAGTGTGAATCCACTCAGGGAACGAAATTACCATATGGTAATATAGCCAACTCAACTTATCCTTCATGTTATTGGTCAATTAAAAACATTCATTCATTTCCAATGATTAGGGCATCCATACCTCCTAATCACCCTTAATGAACAAAACATGAATTTTCCAAAATTGATTTCCAATTTGTTGAATTGAAATATCAAGAGGGCCATAAGACCATTTTAAAACCATCAATTTCAACATCTACCTCTTTAATTTTAAGAATCCCAAATGACCCAAAATAGGGTTTTTACAAAAATTAGGGGTTTTGGAAAATCAACCAAGGGATCTTAAAATTAAAGCGACAAGAAGTCTAAAGGGATCCTTAGGACCATGAACCCTCAACGAATTTAAGGATTTGAGCAACCCATAATG
>NMUG010001145.1:0-18823 GCA_002855965.1 Monotropa hypopitys
AAAGGGAAAGCAGATTGGGAAATATGCAATGGATAAATAAAATAAGTTTAGAGGGAGAGTGAATAAATAAAATAAGTTCTTAAATAAATTCAAACAATGAAAAACAAGAGAGAGAGTAATGAAAATATTCAGTCACCAAAATTGTTTGATAAAAAATAAAGATTGATTCAATATATGAACAATATGTACAATCTTGTTTACAAAAATTTATTGTGACCAAAAAATTAAAAGAATCCAAACTAGAAAATTTAGTCCACAAAACACAAAAAGTTTGGAAATGAATAAATACTGAGATCTATCGTCTAGACGCCTGTCCGGGGAGATAGGCCTAGGCAACTGGTTTGAAATGCAACCAAGAGGAATTGGAGGCAACTGGTTTGAAATGCAGTTATCACAGGCAGTACGGCCACATGACTGAACAATGTGTTGATTTCAAAGAATTTCTGGAGGAGTTGGTTGAGGCAGGTCATTTGAAACAGTACATCGCCCAGATGCCTGCCCCGGGGAGATATGTCTAGGAGGGTGGATAGGCGGTGTGACTATTCAGATGAGGATTTACCTCCTGTCGACATTATCCATATGATTCATGACGGAGAAGACCACGTTAGAAGAGATCAGGCGAGGGCCCAGTTCCGAGTAGAAGCATCAGAGCAGTATGTACTCCGACTGGGCGAGAAAAGGCAAAGAGAAAACAATCTTGAGGTAGATCAGATCTCATTTTCGGATGCTGACTTAGAAGGGGTCACCTTCCCGCACAGCGATGCGTTGGTGATTACCCTCAACATCAACAGAAATGACATAGAGCGTATATTAGTGGATCAGGACAGCTCTTCTGAAATTCTCTATTTTCAAGCATTTAGGAAGATGGGGCTGGCTCAGAAGGATTTGAAAGAAGCAAAGATCCACTTGGTAGGGTTCACCGCAGTCCCAGTATGGCCATTGTGTTCCATTGTTCTTCCTGTCCGAGCTGGACGGGGTAACCAAAGAAGTTGAATTCCTGGTGGTGGATCTCCCATCAGTGTACAACGCCATCATTGGCCGTACATGGTTGCACCGGATGGGTGTCATTCCATCTACTTACCACCAGGTAATCAAGTTCCCAGGCCCGAAGGGAATAGAAAGCATAAGGGGAAACCAGGAACTACTTTTTGGCGTCAATCAAGCATACCTCAACTGCAGAACAAGTAAAGACCATTGAAGTCCCTGATCAACCAGTTCTAGAAGATGTGGGTGTGGATCATAATTCTTGCGTAGTGGAAAACCTGAGAAAGGTCCCCGCGCATGAAACAAACGAAGACCGATACTTTCTCCTCGGGGAGGAGCTTCCTGAGACAGACGCAACCGAGTTGGAGTGAGTGCTGAAAGAGAATGTTGATGTGTTCGCTTGGACTCTGGCAGAAATGCCAGGGGTAGAGCCAAGCGTAATATGTCATCATCTTAATGTTGTCCCATGCCACCGACCAGTTATGCAACGCAAGAGGAGATCAGTCGCTCATCATGCAGAAGCTATGCTCGAAGAAGTAGATAGGCTGTTGGAAGCTAGAGCGATTAAAGAAGTATATTATCCTGAATGGTTGTCTAATATTGTTGTTGTAAAAAATGGCACTTGGCTTGTATGTGTAGATTTTACAAGTCTTAATAAAGCTTGCCCAAAAGATAGTTTTCCAATGCCCAAGATTGATCAATTGGTTGACTCCACGACAGGATACAAACGCATGAGTTTTTTGGATGCCTATAGGGGCTACCATCAGATCGCGATATGAGCCTGACGAGGAGAAGACTTCATTTATCACTCCTTTGGGACTTTACTGTTATAAGGTTATTCCCTTTGGGCTACGAAATGCAAGTGCAACCTATCAGAGATTGGCTACGCTCATGTTCCGAGATCTGATCGGAAAGAGCATGGAGGTATACATAGATGACATGGTGGTCAAGTCCAAGGAAACGGACTCCCACCTTGTCGATCTATGCAGAACATTTGAAGTACTAAGACAATTCAAGCTAAAGCTCAATGCCTCAAAATGTGCCTTTGGAGTAAGCTCATGAAAATTTTTGGGCCATCTAGTGACCAAAATAGGAATTGAAGCCAATTCGGATCAAATCATTGCTTTGAAAACTCTTCAAAGTCCAAGAACGACCAAGGAGGTGCAGCGATTGACTGGGATGGTGGCCGCACTGAACTGATTCATTAGTCGTAGCTCGGATAAGTGCAGGTCATTCTTCTAATTGTTAAAAAAGAGGGCAAAATATGAATGGGGGGCAGATTGCGAAGCGGCCTTCCAAGATCTAAAGCAGTACTTGGTAGCACCATCACCGATAGCCACTCTAGAGCCAGGAGAGGTATTGACTGTCTACCTTGTAGTCTCAGAGCATGCTGTCAGCGCGGTGTTGATCAAAGAGGCAGAATGGCAACAGGTTCCGGTGTATTATGTTAGCAAAACTCTGTCGGATGCAGAAACCTAATACCTCCCGTTGGAGAAGCTTATTCAGGCCTTAGTGATGACGCCAAGGAAGCTACAACATTACTTCCTCGTACATTCAATCAAAGTTCCCACCACTCATCCAATCGGTTCTGTCCTGAGAAAGACAGACCTGTCCGGGAGGGTGGCAGGATGGTCCATAGAATTGGGCGAATATGATATCGAGTTCATCCCCTGCACAACCATCAAGGGACAAATCTTAGCAGATTTTGTTGCTGAGTTCTCACCAAGTCATGTCCCAGTTTTAGAATAGCAGGATGCAGTGGAGAAGGACCATGTACATCCTGAGTTAAAGACCGATGAGCCATCCACGGAAGAGTTGTGAAAGTTCTACGTGGGATGGATCCGCCTGTAACAAAGGATCAGGTGTAGGGGTAATCTTGATCTCCCCAAAAGAGTTGGTCCTGGAATAGTCAATACGGTTGGCTTTCAAGGCCTCAAACAATAAAGCAGAATATGAAGCCATGTTGGCTGGGCTGAGTAGTGTTCAGAAGTGCGGGGCAAAGCATATGGTAATCCATTGTGACAGCCAGTTGGTGGTCAATCAACTTTCTGGCGAATATATAGCTAAAGATGACCGGATGGCATTGTATGTTATCGAAGTAAAGAAGAGGCTTTAACACTTTAATAAAGTCCAGATAGTTCAAATCACGTCGAAGCAGAACAGCCATGCGGACGCACTGGCTTGTTTCACACTATTCAGCAGCAGAGCATTTAGATTCAAGAGCAAGAAGAAGTAGAGGAAGTTGATATGGGGCCGAGCTGGATGGATCCCATTATCTCTTATCTCAAGAACAACAGTTTGCCAGAAGATAAGAAGGAGGCCCACAGACTTAGAATCAAGGCAGCAAGATTTTGGTTTCTCCGGATGAAGCGATGTACAGAAAATTGTTCACTGAGCCCTATCTCCGGTATGTGCATCCCTCACTTGTTCAACAGTTCTTGTTTGAAATACATGAAGGAGTGTGCGGCAGCCACATGGGAGGGTGGTCAATAGCACATAAAGCAATATCCCAAAGCTACTGGTGGCCCTACATACAGGAAGACCAGAAGGTGTACGTCAGAAATTGTAAGAAGTGACAGACGTTTACTCCGATCATTCACACACCATCCATAGATCTAGCCCCGATCACAAGCCCATGGCCCTTTGCTCAGTAGGGCCTGGATATTGTGGGCCCCTTGCCGATAGTGCGGGGAGCGAAGAAATTTTTGCTAGTAGGGACATATTACTTCACAAATTGGATAGAGGCATTCAGACAAGTTTTCAATGAATGAAGTTTTTGCTCAGATTGGGATTGTCCTTTTTGCACGAGTATGCTGAATTGTTGATTTGAATTAAGGCAGAAGAATTGAATGAGAAAGTCAAGTCCTACCCAGCATTCACTTCCTCATTGGGGCAATGGTCCCAGGCAGGGAATGCTTGGAATGGGTTGAGAAGGTGCAGGACTATTGTTCCCGAGCTAAGGTCTTTGATGTAACATTCCAAGGATTCTAAACTCAAAAATTAAAAGTTCTTGATTGATCCTAAACTGAAAGCCTTAAAATGGATGAAAATATCAAGAGGGCCTAGGTTTAAAATAGGTGGATGGTCCCGAGCAGGGAATGCAGGAATTTGGTCGAGAAGACCCATGACCATCCTCTCGAGCTCAGATCCTTTAGGGGATGAGAAGTCCCAAGGTTCTGGTCTCAAAACTGGATGAAAGATAAAAAATCCATAAGGTTCCTCTTGGACCCTAAGCCAAAAGCTTTAAAAGGGACAATCGTCTCAAGAGAGCAAATGCTTAAAACAGGTGGGATAACCTAAAGGGGTCAAATTTGATCCTCAATCTGAAATTGCCTTTAGGGAATGAGGAGTCCCAAGGCAACCCAGGATTGAAATGAGTGAGAAACTCGGGGAATTATAATACTCCTTGGCCAATGAAGAAATTAATTTTGACAAAAGCCTAAACAAGATGGAAAACCAAAAAGCCCGTACTGCCCGTGTTAGTAGGATTTCTAGAAATGGAAATAACATACACATGGCATTGTGGCACATAGAAGTAAAATACAAAGTGCATAGCATCAAATGCAAGCATGATTCAGAAAGCATGAAATTCTAGATTAATTAAGAAGCATAAATAACTGTCACAACTATTCCCAGCAAACGAAAGGCAAGGATATCAGCAAACCAGTTGCTGATATCGATAGTTCAGAAACCAAATTATTACAGACCCATTGGTGGAATATCAAGAGATGGCTCTGTGGTAGCAGCCAAAGATGCATCAGAAAAGAGTAAAGCGACAGAGACATTTTCGGTAGAAATGTCCAGTGGTAGATCAACTGCAAGGCTTGAACCATAGTCAGTGGTGAGTGGTGGAATGGTAAGGTTCGTAATCTGGGAGACCGTAGCATCAGTAGAGGATGACAGTGCGGCATCTTGGACCTTAGTAGCAATGTCAGAAGATGGTGGCAGTTCGGCAACCATGCCATATGAAGGCACCATCAGGGAGACTTGCTCAGAGGATGGTGGCACAGTGATCTACGTATGCTCCTACACCTCGGACATTGAAGGATCAGTTTTTTGGGTAGCTGGTAGGGTGGACTGGAGTTCCAAAAAACAGAGGACAATGGAGTTAGCACGCGAAGCGATGAATCCACTATCACCCCATAAAATCCAGGACCACCCCCAGTACCTAGAATAGATTGAATCCTCCAAACGGAGGAGGGATTCAGTAAATTCCTTCAAGTATTCATCGCTAGTGTCTGCAGATCTAGCAGCATATCCGTCATCTCTTGCCTTCTTGATCTCTTGGATGTGCCGCTCTGTCACGCCCCGGATTTTCAAACCATTTTTTTTAAAACTAATATAAATAAAACAGGGGGGTCAACACTTGTAGTATCTATGCACTTCATCCTTCAATGTTTTGTTAAATTCTTGATTTGTTATGATTTGTTTATCTTAATCTCTCTCTCATGATTTAAAGATTCAAGAAAGTTTATTCATTACACATAAATAATAAAATTGGTTTCTTGATCTTTTGTTTTATTATTGAATGAATCATATCGTTTAGTCTTGATAACTTCATTCGATTTGTGAACCCACAGATTTAGGGTTTTGATGTTTGAATAGATTTCTTGATCTCATAGTTTGATTTTGATGGTTTATGTTTTATTGATCTTTACATGCATATGAATTAAATTCATTGTTTAATCTTGATTTTTCATATTGCGTGTTGTGCTCTCAAGTTTAGGTTTTATTAAAGATCAAAATTCAAGAATCATTCATATTGTGCTTAATTGTTTCTTTGATCATATTGATTATAATATCTGTATCCTTTGTGAGCGTTGAAAGTTCTGTTGCATTAATTGCATTTTCGTTGTTGCGAGCGAACATACATTGTTTATACTACGATTTGGTCGAGTGTTCTCGGAGCCGGCGTTGATCCGGGAGATCGGGTTGAATCCCGTAGACTAGCAGTAGTTTAAGGAGAGGAATTCATGGTGATTCATCAACGCATATAGGGTTTAGGTGTACGACTGGGATTTCGTTTACTAATTGCTTGTATGGTTGAACTTTTCTTAAATATTACAATAAAATCGTAGTATAAGCCATGGTTTTTTGGTTTAAGGTTTTTCGTCCCTAAATCTTTTTCCACGTAAATAATGTGTGTTCTCATTGTCTCTTCACCACCTTCTTTGTGTTTGGATTAATATCTTAATTTGTGTGGTTGATTGAGTAAATCATTAATTAAATTGTTTAATTAAATTTAAAAAGTTTAAGAAAATTTAAATTGACCACTAACGTACCTATTCACCTCCCTCTAGGTAAGTTTACCACTTCCGCTACATTTTCAATTCCTACTAACTATGCCACAAAACTTGCAAGAACAACACACACAGTGTCAGTCACCAAATTTTGATATATGATAATAGACGTGCAATATCTCTATCTGTACAACAATAGAAACATTACATTGTTGAACAAACATTGCAAAAAAATTACATATAAAAACCCCACTAATTTGTAAACATAAGTTCAAACAACCAGTTTGTTTGAATGCCCAAAACAACTATTTAGAAAACTGTCTTTATATGAAACATGGACAAAAACGTTTCCATATTTAGAAAAAGCCTAAGGCTGAAGAACTTCACATTGGCAGAATCTGGTTCAGAAAATTCGCCCAAAGTACTTCTTTGGTAGGCCACATAAGAAAAGGCCAAAAAATAATAGGACCACAAATCAGATCAGAACACGGATGCCACTAAAAACATTGCATAAAATAACTGATTGTTGCTTGAATTCAGTTATGTGTACAATGAGACTAATACTACTTCATAAAGAACATAAAAATATGGAATTAATATTTGGCCAGCTATATATATAATACATAATGTCACTTAACCAATTTATCAAACATTTTGTGAACACAGAAAGCATACATCTTGATGCTATAGAACCCTCATTTCCACTGTGCTACTAGATTAACGATGGTCGCGCGATCCTTACAATTTTAGATTAACGGTCGGTCGTCTGCATCCGTAGCTCGCCTGCGTGGGTCGCCTGCGTCCGATGTCTACGTTGGAACCTTTCTCGCAGAGTCACCAAATTGCTCTCTATCGTGGCGCTCTTCTGATACTCACCAAATCCTACCTCAACGGTGCTTTCCGCTACTCTCCCCTGGGTTTGTCGCCTACCACCTGAAAATGTCTTGATGAACAACAGATTTGAACCACATTCCTGAGTCTTGTCGTATACAGATCTGAGCCTACGTCCCTTCTACTCCACCTTACTCTCCGCCATCGTTTCCCTCTCGCCGCCGTCGTTGTGTGATCGCCTTACCTCTCTGCCACCAACGCCCCTCCGCGACCCCATTCCGCTTGTACCGCCTTACCTCTCCGTCGTTGTTGCCCTCTCGCTGCCGTCGTTGCCCTCTCGGGGGGTTTTTGGGTGAGATTTCGGGTTTTTTCATGGGTGCTTTATGGGAGCACTAAGACTTAACGGGAGAAAAAAAAGGAAAAGGAGCTTACAATAGGAGTAACCTTGATGCTCAGGTAAGGCAAAGGGCCAATGGTGCTAACGTGCACCCGGACCCTCCATCACTGGACTCAAACTTTCAGACCACCTTTTCTTTCAGGTACTGGAGGCCGATGCGCCTTCAGGCACAACAATCCTCTCACCACATCCATCAGATGGCCTACGATGATGCCGATTTTGAAAATTAGATGGTGCTAACATGCCGTAATCGCGATGACGGAGGCGTGATGGTTAGTAACTCTTCGTCGATAGTCTGTGTTGGTCTGCGTCAGTGGTCTCCTCTTCATGTTGGCTCTCTCCCTCTCTCTCCTCGTAGGGTAGCAATGCATTTACAATGCACTGTGTACAATGCACTGTGTATTCTAATCAGGCGTGGGAATTGGGAAATGAGAAAGGGTGCAGTGTGTGATGTTTGTGTAGTGTGCATTACGAGAATGGGAGTGTATGAAGGGTATTACACGGTATTGTCAAGTGTGTGTGATGTTAATCCAATGGTTGAAAACACACATACATTAATCCAATGGTCCAAAATATGTGAAATTCAATTTTTTTTTAAATTTGTGCTTCCTTATTATACTAGTGAATTACCCGTGCCTGAAGGCACTTGAACGTGACTTCGACACTTGATCCATAAAATCGTCTCATAACACGTGCCTTCGGCACTACAAAAAAATCGTACTTACAAATTATATCATCCAATTTATCTTAGAACACCAAATTAAAAGCCGTAATCAAAGAGATTTTCATCAAAAGATAGAGAATCAGAGGACAAAAAACATAGCAGAAAAATCACATAATTTGCAACTTAATAAAATTGGAATGATTATAAGTACTTCAAGGGTGCTTCTAGGATAATGCATGGAGCCAGAGAGGAGGATTCTTCTTTGTCCATTGATGACAATGGACTTTCTATTGTAGGTGACTCTAGACTGGATCAGCTCAAAACCTAAAAAATGCAAAGCAACTAGAAAAACCCCACATGCAAGCCGATCTTGTTTTCATGATTCCCCAGTGAAATTTGCTCTCTTTCTCTGGCTTGAGGGAAATTTCGAGAAAGAGAAGGAATCTGTTTGTGGCCAATTAGAGTGAGAAGGTAGAGGAAAAAGTTCGATCGCAGTGGCAAGTAGAAACCAGCGACAGGATGAAGCCAATGACGGGCACACCAAAATCAAAATATGAACACATGCACAAAAACAATAGAGCATAGTAGAATCAAAACAAAAAATTGAACACACACATATCACATAACCCAAAATCGCACGCACACACACATATCGCTCATACAAACGGAAATCAAATACCGAAACCAAAATCGAACACACACATGATACCACCAAAACACATATCACACACACAAATGGAAATCAAACATCGAAATGCAGAATACAGAGAGATCGAACACCAAAATTGCACACAAAGAGAAATCACACACACAACCCAGAAATCGAAACTTGATGAGCAAAAACGAAACACCAAAAAAATTAAAACACCAACCCTGAAGTGAAAAACAAAATAGAAAACACAGAACGATACAGAAATACAAAGTGATATAGAGTGATACACGCGATATAGAGCGATACAGAGCGAGAGTGGGAAAATACTTACTATCATTCTCGCCTGAACACACATGTAGAAGTCATAGATCCTTGGATGCGCAATGTTAGCAACTAACACTACTATTTATTTTGCTAAAGAAAAGTACTGATGTTGTAGGATTCAATCAATAGTTACACCTTGATATTTCTCTCTACAAAGAGATGGAGAATCAGAATAAACATTCACATCATTGTTCACCTGAATGCATAGTAGGTGGTCTACAAAAAGCAACATAATCGATGTTCAAGACAAACTACCCAAATTTTGAAGAGATAAAGGGGAACATAGATGAAAAATCTCAAAATTTTATAAAACTTTGGTAAGTGCAGTACATACATTTTGCTCATACAAACAGCAAGTTAGCAATGAAAATTCAGTTCCATCGTGATTCCGACATGTATTCCTCCTACTAACTATGCCACAAAACTTGTAAGAACAACACACACAGTGTCAGTCACCAAATTTTGATATATGATAATAGACGTGCAATATCTCTACCTGTACAACAATAGAGATATTACATTGTTGAACAAACATTGCAAAAAAATTACATATAAAAATCCCACTAATTTGTAAACATAAGTTCAAACAACCAGTTTGTTTGGATGCCCAAAACAATTGTTTAGAAAACTGTCTCTATATGAAACATGGACAAAAATGTTTCCATATTTAGAAAAAGCCTAAGGCTGAAGAACTTCACATTGGCAGAACTGGTTCAGAAAATTCACCCAAAGTACTTCTTTGGTAGGCCACATAAGAAAATGCCAAAAAATAATAGGACCACAAATCAGATCAGAACATGGATGCCACTAAAAACATTGCATAAAATAACTGATTGTTGCTTGAATTCAGTTATGTGTACAATGAGACATATACTACTTCATAAAGAACATAAAAATATGGAATTAATATTTGGTCAACTATATATACAATACATAATGTCACTTAACCAATTTATCAAACACTTTGTGAACACAGAAAGCTTACATCTTAATGCTATAGAACCCTCATTTCCACTGTGCTACCAGATTAACGATGATAGCGCGATCCTTACAATTTCAGATTAACGGTCGGTCGTCTGCATCCGTAGCTCGCCTGCGTCGGTCGCCTGCGTCCGATGTCTACGCTGGAACCTTTCTCACAAAGTCACCAAATTTCTCTCTATCGTGGTGCTATTCTGCTACTCACCAAATCCTACCTCGGCGGTGCTTTCTGCTACTCCCCCATGGGTTTGTCGCCTACCACCTGAAAACGTCTTGACGAACAACAGATTTGACCCACATTCCTGAGTCTTGTCGTATACAGATCTGAGCCTACGTGCCTTCTACTCCACCTTACTCTCCGCCATCGTTGCCCTCTCGCCGCCGTCGTTGCGTGATCACCTTACCTCTCTGCCACCAACGCCCCTCCGCGACCCCGTTTTGCCTGCAACGCCTTACCTCTCCATCGTCGTTGCCCTCTCGACTCCGTCGTTGCCCTCTCGGAGGTTTTGGGGTGAGATTTCGGGTTTTTTCACGGGTGCTTTATGAGAGCACAAAGAGTTAACGGGAGAAAAAAAGGAAAAGGAGCTTACAATAGGAGTATCCTTGATGCTCAGGTGAGACAAAGGGCCAATGGTGCTAACGTGCACCCGGACCCTCCATCACGGGACTCAAACTTCCTGACCACCTCTTCTTTCAGGTACTGGAGGCCGATGCGCCTTTAGGCACGACAATCCTCTCACCACATCCATCAGACGGCCTACGACGATGCTGATTTCGAAAATTAGATGGTGCTAACGTGCCGTAGTTGCGATGACAGAGGCGTGATGGTGAGTAACTCTTCGTCGATGGTCTGTGTTGGCCTGCGTTGGTCTACGTCACTGGTCTCCTCTTCATGCTGGCTCTCTCTCTCCTCGTAGGGTAGCAATGCATTTACAATGCACTGTGTACAATGCACTGTGTATTCTAATCAGGCGCGTGAATGGGAATGGGCGCATGGGAATTGGGAAATGAGAAAGGGTGCAGTGTGTGATGTTTGTGTAGTGTGCATTACGGGAATGAGAGTGTATGAAGGGTATTGCACGATATTGTCAAGTGTGTGATGTTAATCCAATGGTTGAAAACACACATACATTAATCCAATGGTCCAAAATATGTGAAATTCAAAAGTTTTCCAAAATTTGTGCTTCCTTATTAAATAGATAGTAAACGAACCGAGCTTGAACACCTCAACACTAAGGGCTCCTTTGGGGTAAATTAAGTTTTGATATTAATAATATTTTTGTCTTCAATGAATGAGGTATGTCTTGAGTAGTTTGAACTGAAGGGTCAAAATTTTCCCAAGTCATTTTCTGGCCAGCGAGCTTGGCTCCTTTAGCGCACATTTGGTGCGCGTGCTTGCAGCGTGCTCATGGTACACAAGCACAAAGGGGGGACCAATTATTTTTTGGTCCGTCAAAATCAAGTCGCACTTTTGTAGCAATCTTTACGTTGTCCGGCAAAAAAAATCAACGAATTCTAATAAATATAAATTCTGAATAAAAATATAGATAATTTGATCAAATATTTATATTTATATTTTACAGTACAACTCATAAAAATATTATAAAAATAAATAACTCAATTTGTTATGCAAAATCCGTGATGTGCCACATACAAGGGCCCGTGCGCATAGTACCATTTTTTGTGTACAAAAACACACTATTTTTTGTCAGACAGTATTAGTTGATGTAACAATTAGGGGTGAAAGCGGTCTAGTTTGGTCAATTTGGGGAGGTATCTCATACCGAACCGATCAGTTCAGTGCACATATGATGCAGACCAAAGTCGTCTGACATCGATTCGATTTAAATTCGGTTCCGTCTAGATCGGTTTCGGTCGGTTAATTTTGGTTTTTCGGATTTACACATTTTCTGAATTCGACCCAACATTTAGGCCCCCAAAACCGGCCCAAAATATAGCCACATGTTTGGCACAAAATAATAGACCAATATGTTTAGTGTTTTTTATTTTTATCTAGTTTTGTTCCATCACAAGCCCAAATTCAGTAATTGCATAAACAAAGCCTTGTAAAGCCCAAAAACAATGTATAACAAAATAAAACATTTATTATTCAGTTTGGTTCGGTTCATATGTTTTTTCACAAAACCAACACCGAACCAAAACCCGGAAAAAAATATACTCTAGCCCGAAACCGAACCGAACATGCATGGGACCAATCGAAAACCGAACCAAACGGTCAGTTTTTTTCGATCAGTTCTGTTGTTTTCGGTTTTGCTTTCACCCCTAGTAGTAATTGCCTTCAAATGCTTTACAAACCAAAACAAGGAGTGCTACACACACATTTTTACACACCACACACGACATGGCCCACACAGATCCGGAACAAAAAATTTGATCTGAAAGTTAAATTCTAAATAATATTTTAAGCATTCCATACAAAAAATCAGCTCAATCGGATAAAATATATAATTTCTGTAATATTTAGAACTTAATTGCTGGATCACATAAATTTTCAATTCGAGACCCGTGTGATCCCCGCCGTGCACGGTGTGCATTTGTGGTGTGTAAAAAGGGTGTGTGTGTCAAATGACAAAATCAAAGAGAGAGTTTGTCTTTTCACGTTTGAATTCATTGAAAATTAAAATATTTCAAATAGAAGAATTGGGGTTATCATCATGTCCCATAAGGATGATAGCTAACATAAGAAACACAGCCACTTTTGGTTTGTACTTTATTTGTTTGCTAAGGAAAGAAGAAATTGGAAGAGAATAAAGAAACAAGACTTTGGCATTTGGAAGAATTTAACACCTTGAAATTAAACATGGTTCCCCAATCTCTATTCCCAAGCTTTCGAGTTGGTCTCTCCCTACTAAAATTTTCATCTTCAACCTCTGGTTCACTTTCACCATTTGAGTCCGGCAATTATGGCAGCCTGGAAAAATGGATTTCATGGTAAAAAAAAAACTACTTTTGTATCGAATATATTATATCCAGAACAAAATAATAATTCTGATGGGGTAAATCCGAATTTTTCTAAGTCAAGAATAATTCCGAGTTCCCGACGTAAGTGTTCAATGCGGTACATTGTTAGTCCAGTTCGACAAGTTGTCATGCATGTCACAAGCACTCATGTAAAACTTGGATCAAGTACGTCTAGTGCACTAGAAATGTTCTTATTCCACTAGAAAAAGAAGTCTGTCTGAACAAAAAATGTGAAAGAAAAAAATACAGACCAGTTAGAACTCTGATAGGATTGAGACTAAAAGTCCTGATCCAACTCCGATTACTGGTGAAAAACTAGTGATCCAGAAGGATTCTAAGATCTGAAATCAACCCCTATATAAACAAACTAAACACCTCCAGAAAATGTACACACTTCTTTGCCTACGAATTGCATGACAGTTATTAATCTTAGAGTTTTCCTTTAATTGAGTTGATTGTGAGACTAACTTAATCATCAAAAAACCTTCCGGCCAACAGCGGCGGAAGGTCCTCTAATCCCTTGTTTGTAAACGCAGAAACAAAAAAACAGTTGAGAAAGAAGCACTAGATTGAACCAGAAGATCAGATTACTTGCGAGCTAATCATATTCTAATTTTTACCCTGGCACAATAATATAAAAAATGCAAGGAAGTTAAAAAAAAACTGGTGTTTCAAAGTATGAAGTAACGCATGGAGTTTCATTTGGAAGAATGCTGTAGTGAAACCTCCAATGAAACACAAAACACAAAGCAAGATCAGGTCAATGCCACTTACTCCAGTATTTTTATGCTTTTTCCCAGCTTGGCCTATTCATTTTACTTAAATCTAATTTATTAAATTCCACAAATTCAATGAGCAAAGTAGTAAATAAAAATGAAAGTTTAATAGGAAACAAAAAAAAAGAGTAAAATTACAAAGATGGTTAAAGATGATTCGGCAAGAGAAAAAAAGCATGCCTTGGGAACTTTCAAGCCATTCGATAAGTGGGTATAGGCATTCCCGACCCTTCTATAAGTTTTCTAAAAGCGCTTTGCAACCTTTGAGTCACAGGTCCAACACATCCATCGCCAATTAGACGACCATCAATCTTCACAACCTGGAAAAGGAAATCACATACACCAATGATTCAGAAAAAAATTACATTCCAATATAAAATGGGGAATTAGCAACATAAATAATTTTATTTAAAAACAAATTCTTAGTTATCTCAACATCACGTTATTTGCAACATGATTTGCTTTCTCAGGTGTTGCAATAACCTCCAAATATGGAGATTATATGGAAGGTTTTAACACTCCCGGGTGTATTCCCAGTGGTAGCAAGGCGTGACTGAGTGGTAGCAAGGCGTGACTGATTAGTTCTGGTCTTTGCTTGGCCACGGTTCGAATCCTACTGAATACGAAGTATCATGGATTTTACCGTGCACAAGTGTACATGCGATGTCACATACCTAGGAACCACTGGGTATGCCCGCGATTTACTCTCTCACGTGCTTCAGGGTGGCGGAAGTATAAGGGACCTCGGTTGTGAGGCAATACACCCCCTTATATGGAAGGTTTTAGAATTCCCTAAGGAATTCTTGGATGATGTATATATGTGTAGAATATTCTAGAGAAAGCTAGAGAAGTCTTGTAAGTGGTGGAGTGTTCCAAGAACCCTTCACACACACCTAATCTAGAAAGATCCATTTGAGGAGGTGGGAAGCTTCTAGAGTTTGTTCTAGAACCCTCCCTGGGTGGCTATAAATAGAGGTGGCCTCATTTTGGCCAAGGCACTCAACCAAACAACACTTGTACTATTCTCTTTATAGCTATATACTCTCCATTCCCCCAAACTAAGTGTTCATAGTTCTCTTGCCTTGGTCACTTTCCATACTAAAAGGATTACTTAGCGCTATACGATCAAGTGTGAGTGTCTAAGTGCCATACGGTCGGCTTGTAAATAAACAAGGCCGTGACACGTGGCATAAGAGCAGGTTATAAAAGGCGAGACTAAGGAACAATGTCGTCCGGCTTGGAAGACGTGGCAAGTGAGCAAGTCTGAGGAAGGGATGCCAACCCGTCAAAGGCAAAGGAGAAATCACGGGATGTTGCGTCATCCACGGATACACAACCAAGATAGAGTTTGTCATAGAGGATTCAAGGGAACGACTTGATGTGTTGGAGCAAAGCCTACGAGAGGTGGATGATCTCAACGGGAAGATCAAGGATGGCATGCTTGTAACCATCAACTCTGGAGTGCAAGACATGCATCAAGGTGACGAGTCCTTCCAAACCAATGTGATGGAGATGCTCACTAACTTCAAAACTCGAATGGAGGAGATGCATACAGCTGTGGCCGAAGGCGCTATAATCGTGCAAGGCATTTCCAAGGTGGAGGTGCTAAAGCCCAAGCCTTACATGGGAAACGGGAGGCTAAGAAGGTAGAAAACTACCTATGGAACATAGAGAGATACTTCGATGTGATGGCAGTAACAGACGAAGGTGCAAAGGTACGGACTACGACCCTATACCTCACCGACACGGTAACACTGTGGTGGCATAGGAGATAAGATGACATCGAAAAACGTATGTGCACCATAGATACCTGGGATGAGTTTAAGAAAGAACTTAAGAAACAATTCTATTCTGAGGATGTGGCTTATCAAGCAAGGAAAAACATGAAAAAGGTAAAGCATACATCTATATATTCGGGATTATGTGAAAGAATTCTCTACACTTATGATAGAGATCATGAATATGACTGATGAAGAGCTGCTCTTTAACTTCATGGATATCATACAACCATGGGCGGAGGTGAAGGCCATCCAGGAGTGGGAGCCACCCACAAAGGTGACTGAGCTAAGGTCTTTCCTTGGCTTGGTTAATTACTATCAAAGTTTCGTAAAGGGGTATTCGGCACGGTCAGCTCCATTTATGGATCTATTGAAAAAACAAGGCGTGGGAGTGGTCTAAAATGTGTCAAGATGCCTTTGAGGACTTGAAAAAGGCAGTAACCGAGGAGATGTACACGGATGCCTCTGACTTTGCTATTGGAGGCGTTCTAATGCAGGAAGGGCATCCAATTGCTTATGTATACAATGCAGGAAAAGGAGATGACAACAACCATCCATTGCTTCGTACATGGAGGCATTATCTGCGAGAGTCCAAGTTCGTGGTGAAGACGGGCAATGCTGCTACAAGAAAATTTCAATCACAAAAGAAGTTAAAGTCCAAAGCATTCCAGGTGGCAAGACTTCTTGGCAGAATTTGACCGTGCTAGAATATAAGCCAGGAAAAGTAAACCTAGTAGCCGACGCACTAAGTCAAGAGGCTGAGTTGGCATCAATAATTAGCCAACCTAAAGAGGAACTCATTGATCTCATAAAGGAAGGATTGCCACACGACCCACTTGCTAAGAGTTTGGAGGCCCTAGCCAATGACGTCAAGACCAAACGCTTTTGGGTGCAAGATGGGATACTCTGTACAAAGGGGAGGAGGCTCTGTGCTCCAAAGTGGGGCAACCTATGGAGGAATCTAATGAAGGAATACCATGATACTAAGTGGGCAGGTCATCCGGGTGAGAAACGCACGCGGGCATTACTGGAGTCGGCCTACTACTAGCCAAGGATGAGAGACAATGTAAAGGCATTCCTAAAGACTTCTCTTGTGTGTCAACAAGACAAAGTTGAGCAACAACTGCCAGGAGGATTGTTGGAGACACTACCCATAGCAGAGAGATCATGGGAGAGCGCTAGCATTGTCTTCATTTCGGCATTGCTTAAGATATGAATGTGGTTCTATTAAGATGTGATGGTAGACATGTTTTCAAAATATGCCACCTACATAGTGGTCCCGACAAACCGTACGGCAGAGGAAGCATCTCGGTTGTTCATGAAAAACACGGTGAAGTATTGGGGTGTACTACGATCAATCATCAGTGATCGTGACCCATGCTTTAGAAGACATTTTTAGAACAAGCTATTCAAACTGATGGGGTCAAACTTGCACTTTTCTACTAGCTTCCACCTCCAAGCTGATGGTCAAAGTGAGAGGGTGAACACGTTGTTGGAATTAAACTTGAGGCATTTTGCAAGTGCCAACCAACGGGCATGGGCGAAGCTCCTTGACGTGGCTCAATTCTCTTACAACTTGCAGAGAAGCAACTCCACAAATCATAGCATATTCGATCTAGCCACTGGACAACAACCTTTGACACCTTACACGGTGACAACGGGCTACACTGGAAGGAGCCCTGCAGCCTTCAAGTTGGCTAAAGGATGGCAAGAGCAAGTCGGCATTGCTCACTCCTGCTTAGACAAGGCTGCCAAGAAGATGAAGAAGTGGGCCGATAAAAAGAAAAGAAATATGGGGTATCAAGTAGGAAACTTGGTCCTCGTAAAGCTCCTTCCTTAACAATTCAAGTCCTTACGAAAAGTCCATAAAGGCTTGGTGAGAAAATATGAGGGACCATTCCCAATTTTAAAGGTGGAGAAAGTATCATACATAGGACACTTACACCCAAAGCTTAAGATTCACCCGGTCTTTCATGCAAGCTATTTGAAGCCACATTATGCTGATACATACAATCCAAGCCGAGGAGAATCATCAAGGCCCCCAACTAAGGTTGTGACCTCCTATGACAAGGAGGTAGAGTACATTATGGCAGACAGAGTCATTCGTCAATGACGAGTACCATCTACACGTAATACTTAATCAAATGGAAAGGACTACGGGAGAGCGAGGCAAGCTGGAAAGCTGAGGATGCTTTGTGGAGGTTCCAAAAGCATATAAAGGTTCAAAGAAGGAGATGTCACGAGGACGTCGCCAGATTAGGTGGGGCAGAGTGTTACAGCCCACGAAATTCTCTAGAAGACCTCAAGACTTTGAGGTTATATGGAAGGTTCTAAAATTCCCTAGCGAATTCTTAGATGATGTACATGTGTAGAATATTCTAACGAAATCTAGAGAACTGTTCTAAGAACCCTCCACACCCCTAATCTAGAAAGATCCATTTGAGGAGGTGGGAAGCTTCTAGAGTTTGTTCTAGAACTCTCCCTAGGTGGCGACAAATAGAGGTGACCTCATTTCGCGAAGGCACTCAACCAAGCTACAATCAAGCAACACTTGTACTATTCTCTCTATAGCAATATACTCTTCATTCTCCCAAACCAGTGTTCATAGTTCTCTTGCCCTGGTCACTTCCCATACTCAAAGGCTTACTTAGCACTACAAGATCAAGTGTGGGTGTCTAAGTGATGCACGGTTGGATTGGAAATAAAGAAGACCCTGGCAACCTACTAAGATAATGTGTTCAAGAACGTAAAAAGCATGCTTAACTAAGTTTGACAATGATGTTTAGCTTGAGAATGCTTAAATAAAATGATCTTAGCTTTATTGGGTTCAGGTTTGCTAACAAAAAATGGAGGGGAAAATGCATCTTCATGCATGATAACCTCGAAGTTTCCAACAGTATTAGGACTAACTTCACGAGCTGGAAGAGAGCCCACCAAACTGCTTTCCCCGACCAGTTGTGTACACCTCTTTTCATTTGTTATTTTCTATTTTTGATTGTTTTATTACCAATTTTGGAAGTAATATACACGGTTTTCGACAGAATGAACATACCGGGCTGAGTTCCCCCATTGTTCCTGTTGTCCACACCTGCAGTGAAAAAACACATGCACTTAGAATGCGAAAGAAAATCTGACCAAGCATAAGCATTGTCATGAACAAGAAGATGCCACCCTTCCACAATTTTAAAAACCCAGGGCATGCATAATGCATGGG